>JAIFGZ020000179.1:0-188214 GCA_019925245.2 Oryza australiensis | reverse complement strand
GATTCATCTTCACGCCATATTTTCTCGTCCGTTCTAACACTTGTCTCAGATCGACTATATGGCCCTCTATCTCCCTAAACTTGACAACTACGTCATTAATGTAGATCTCTACTAGTGAGCCGATCATGTCGTGAAAATGTAGTTCATGGCCCGTTGATATGTTGCCCCAAAGCATTCTTCGGCCGAATGTCATTATCACCCATTTGTACAAGCCGATTGCACCGGGACACTGAAAAGCAGTCTTGTGGATGTCTTCGTTGGCCATAAATATCTGACTATAACCTGCATTGCCATCCAAAAAACTAATGATCTTGTGGCCTGAAACAAGCAGCATCGACGAGCAAATCAGCTATTGGCATTGGGTATTCGTCCTTAGGGGTTGCCTTGTTTAGATCTCTGAAATTGATGCACACCCTAAGTTTACCGTTTTTCTTCAACACTGGGACAATGTTTGAGACCCACTCGGCATATCGGTAGGGCCGAATGAATCCTGCGTCGTATAGCCGAGTGATTTTGGCTTTGATTGCATCGTACATATTGGCCTTAAACCTCTGAGAGGCTATTTGAACGGCCGATAGCCTGCCTTAATCGGCGCTTGATGGACCACTATTGATCGGCTAAGGTCGGGCATCTCGAAGTACTCCCAAGCAAAACAATCTTTATATTCCTTTAACAAATCAATAAGCTGGGATCTACAATGAGGAGATAGATTTTTGCTAATATACGTCGGCCACGGCTTGTCACTGAGCCGATGTCAATTTCTTCTAATTCGTCGGCTGACGTGAAACCTTGCCCGAGCTTGCCATCATCTTCGTCCGCGGTGTCCATGCCGAAGACGCTTGAGCCCTCCACCATGTCTTGTTCAAAGCAACGCGTTGTGGCTCGACATCTCCAATCGGCGCATTGTGGATGAAGGGTTACGCGGAGGCTACGCTAGCCGAAAACAAAACTTTTACCGCGCAAACCAGGAACACTTGCAAGTAAGGGCCGATAGATCGTTACCGATTGGAGTAGAGTGCGGCGGAATAGCCAATCGGGGCAATCCGATCCGGAATGTGTAGCTGATTCCCGGAGACGACGATTCGCCAATCGCCGATTCGAGTCGTCCGGCCGCGTTCTCACGCCTCGCTCCGATGCGCCCGACCGCAGCCGATTCCACCACGCCGATCGCTCCGATTGATTGCAGCCGATCCGAAGCCGATCAACAGCGCGCAACGTAGCAGCCTCTCTACGGTATCCACACGTCCGGGGACGAACGCCGTACACCCGTGTGCTAGCACGCGATGCAAGGCTAGGGTTTGGCTCGAAAGTGGGGAGGGTTTCCGTGGAGATTGATCTCGACGATTTACATTGCACGCAATGCAATTGACATACCGCAGCTCTCCACCCTCCCTCCTTTATATAGAGTTGGCCGATGCGACTAGTGGCCGATTAGGACTCTACTTTGAATCGGATCTCATCCGTATCTCATAGAGTTGGCCGCCCACACGTCGTAAGCTCATAGGACTCTATCCGATCGGATCCCTATCCGATCGAGCCGTATCCGAGTCCAACTCGAATGCCTGTTCTTATCCCCTTAAGCGTGCGACCTGTAGGTTCAGGTATACTTGGTTTCGGCTATAGTCTAACTTAGCCGATCGTCGGCTCGCGTCTAACTCACCCGACACATCAGCGGCGCCTAGCAGCACATATTGACACCATAGTATACAAGAATAATATCGGCTCGAACCTGTAATGTGTACACAAATCCCTTTGCCTCACGATACCGGTTAAGCTATAGGCAAGATGTGTGCCATCCCTTCAATAGCTTAACCATTCACTCGAACCGTAATGGATTATCATGCATTGATTGACTCCTCAATCAACTTTAGCATGGCCATGCATTTCCATAATCCCTTACCTCGAGGGGCCCAGAGATATCTCTCCAAAGGAGGGGCAAATTCCATCTTGATCACTCACATCCCACTCCATGTTTCATAGCAAACCCGAAAACTACCTTTATAACTACCCATTACGGAATAGTGTTTGGTAGTCCCAAAGTAGGCTACTACACATGTTGGAATCCATGGTAATCTCGAGTCTAAGGACTTTGTACCAACACTACCGAGACTAACTAATGGCACATTAATTCCTGTAGTGTCTCATGGTGGGTCTATCCAACAATGTGTTCTCCAACACATGTGTCCATGTTTATTTATTTGGTATCTCCATACCCATGATCTATGAGACATGATCATCAATCAATAAACATGCCGATCTTAGAATCATATTTGTTCCAACAATATGACATATGATCGAGGATCGTTTAGAAATAGATTCATACATATAGAGTCTCATAAATAAGTCACGTACTTATTGATCAATACAAGATGTCTATTTCATGGAACTGAATAACACTTTATTCATTTATACATAAACATTGACGTGATATCCAACATCTCCATGTTGCCTCTAGGGCATATCACTAACAATCTCCCACTTGCACTAGAGTCAATCATGTAAGTATCTAATACCCATTGCTCTTGTGTGCGCCTCATGCTTCGGTGAGGAGAGGTTTTGTCGCGGATCGGCTATGTTGAGATCCGTGTGCACTTTGCATATCTTGACATCACCTCTGTCCACTATCTCGCGGATGAGATGATATCGCCGAAGTATGTGTTTGGACTTCGATGTGACCTCGGCTCCTTGGCTTGCGCAATGGCTCCACTATTATCACAATAGAGAGACATTGGACCAGGTCATACTAGTCATCACACCAAGCTCGAAACGAATTTCTTGATCCAAACAGCCTCCTTTGCGCTTCCGGAAGCAGCAATGTACTCGGCCTCCATTGTAGAATCAGCAACGGTATCTGCTTGGAACTCTTCCACATCGCGCCTCCGTTCGAGCAGAACACGAACCCGTTGCGATCTATAATCATCCTTGTCTGTTTGGAAGCTAGCATCGGTGTAACCACTTACAACGAGCTCTTCTTCACCTCCATAGACTAGGAACATATCCTTAGTTCTTCTCAAGTACTTAAGGATATTCTTTACGGCAGATCCAGTGACCATCACCTGGATCATTGGTATCGCTCATAGCACTCAAAGCGTACGAGACATCTCGGGCATGTACAAAGCATGGCATACATGATGGATCCAATTGCCGAAGCATATGGAACCATACCCATCTTATTCCGCTCATCATGTGTCTAAGGACACGATTCTTGCTAAGATTAATGCCATTTGACATGGGCAAGAAACCTTTCTTGGAATCATGCATGTTGAACCTTTTCAACACCTTGTCAATATATGTACTTTGGCTTAATCCAATTAGCCTCTTGGATCTATCTCTATAGATCCGAATGCTAATATGTATCTCGACTCCCCTAAGTCTTTCATGGAAAAACTATTTTTCAATGAAGACTTGACGGATTCTAGCATAGGGATATCATTTCCAATCAACAATATGTCATCCACATATAAGATTAGAAATACAATTGCGCTCCCACTCGACCTTTTGTAAACACAAGCCTCTTCTTCATTTTTGATGAAACCAAACCCTTTGATTACTTCATCAAAACGAATATTCCAACTCCGAGATGCTTGCTTCAATCCATAAATGGATTTCGTAGCTTGCATATCTTTCCAGCGATTCTGGATCGACAAAACCATGAGGTTGTATCATGTATACATCCTCGCTTAGGTTTCCATTTAGGAAAGCCGTTTTGACATCCATCTGCCATATCTCATAATCGAAATATGCAGCAATTGCTAGGATAATCCGAATAGATTTAAGCATTGCAACGGGCGAGAAGGTTTCATCATAATCAACTCCTTGAATCTGTTTAAAACCTTTCGCCACCAATCGCGCCTTATAGATGTGAACATTTCCATCCATATCGGCCTTTTTCTTAAAAACCCATTTGCACTCAATGGTTTTGACACCATCAGTGGATCAACCAAGTTCCAAACTTGATTGTCGTACATGGATTCTATTTCGGATTTCATGGCTCCAAGCCACTTGTTGGAATCGGGTCCCACCATCGCTTCCTCATAGGTCTTAGGTTCATCGTTGTCCAACAACAATATATCACGTTGTTCCGCACTGTGTACTGTCGGTGCACGACGTGATCTTCGGACCTCCGTGGGGTGGTGTATCTACAACTGGTGGCGCAACACTTTGCTCCTCTGTTGTGGCTCGTGGTCACCGAAACGTTTTCGGTGTTTCTTGAACTTCTTCAAGATGCACCTGCTCCCACTAACCCTTCTTGAAAGAAACTCTTTCTCCAAGAAGACACCGTGTCTGGCGACAAACACTTTGCCTTGTTCCCGATTATAAAAGTAATATCCCTTAGTTTCCTTAGGATATCCCACAAAGAAGCACTTGTCGATTTGGGTGTGAGCTTGTCGACCGTAAACGTTTTACATAAGCCTCACATCCCCAAATTTTGAGAAAAGACAAACTAGGGGTTGCCCTGTCCATATCTCATATGGTGTCTTTTCAATGACTTAGATGGAACTCTATTAAGTGTGAGCGCAGTGTTTCAAGAGCATATCCCCGAAGGATAACGGAAGATCACTTTGGCTCATCATCGACCGCACCATGTCCAACAAGGTGCGATTTCTCCGTTCGAACACTCCGTTCCATTGTGGAGTTCCCGGCGGAGTCAACGTGGAACAATTCCACAATCTTTCGATGATTACCAAACTCTTGGCTCAAGTATTCCCTCCACGATCCGATCGTAGAAACTTGATTGTTTTCCCTAAATGATTCTGTACTTCATTCGGAATTCTTTAAACTTTTCAAAGGATTCGGACTTATGCCTCATTAAGTAGATATAACCATATCTACTAAAGTCATCGCTAAAGGTAATGAAGTATCGATAACCACCTCGGCCGTTGAGCTCATTGGTCCACATACATCGGTATGTATGAGTGCCAACAAGTCACTTGCTCTTTCACCGTGTCCCGTGAAAGGTGCCTTTGTCATCTTACCAAGTAAACAAGACTCACATGTCTCAAATGATTCAAAATCAAAAGAGTGAAGCAATCCATCCTTATGGAGCTTCTCCATGCGTTTCTTATTTATATGGCCTAAGCGACAATGCCGGATAAACGTGGGGTTTATATCATTAGAGAGTTGCCTTTCCGTATTAATGTTATAGATGGGAGACGCTTCAAGATTCAAAACGTATAATCCATTCACCAATAGAGCATGAAAATAGAACATATCTAGAGATATATTGAACAACCATTGTTCATTGATCTAAAATCACATCCTTCCGCTTGCAAACATGAAGCGGAAATAACGTTTTGACATAGTATTGGAACACAATAACAATTATTTAATTCCAAAACTAATCTGAAGGTAGATGAAGTGGTACTGTGCCGACAAGCTCGTAGCAACGCTTGCTCCATTGCCGACGCGCAGTTCACCTCGCCCCTTCTCAATCCTCTACTTCTTCTCATTCCCGCAACGACTTGCAAATATGAGCTACCGATCCGGTATCAAATACCCAAGAGTCGTAGGTGAAGTAGCAAGATTAATGTCTATAACATTAATACCTGAACGTAAGTCGTACTTTGCTTCTTTTTAAGATCCTCCATGTACTTCTTGCAGTTCCTCTTCCAGTGGCTTCTGTCTCCTTGCAATAGAAGCAAACGGCATCGATGCCGCCGACCCCTTCTTGCCCTTCTTTGCATTAGAGGCACTCGCGATCTCATCGGGAGTTAACTTCCTCTTGGTGCAAAGCTTCTTGACAGTGGTTTGCGCTTAGCCTTCGCATCATCATCACATGATGACCGTTTTTCTGGATACTCTCCTCATGTCTTTAGCATCCCATGCTATTCAGCCAAGGTCCTATCCATATTGTTCATGTGATAATTCAATATGAATGGCTCGAAGCTCGGAGGGAGCGGCGGAGAATCACATCGGTAGCCAACTCTTGGCTAAGGGGAAAACCTAGTTTTCCGACTCTCAATGTAGCCAATCATTTTTATCACATGCGGATGGCGGGATTCCCCTCAACAAGCCCGCACGCAAACAAGGACTTTGAGGTGTTGAACCTCTCGGCCCGAGCTTGGTTCTCAAACATGCCACGCAGTTCTGAATAATAGTGTGAGCATCGCTGCTCTCATATTGCTTCGAAGCTCGGGGGACATTGTAGCAAGCATGAGACGCTTATATCTAGGGCATCATTAGTGTGCTTCTCATAAGCCCTCCGTGCGGTTGCGGTGGCGTTATTAGGCAAATCCTCGGGATAGGGTACTTCAAGAACGTACTCCTTACGCTCTTGCTTGAGAACAATTCTCAAGTTGCGATACCAATCCATAAAGTTTGTTCCATTTAATTTTTCCTTTTCGAGAATAGATCGCAAATTAAAGGTACTGGGTGTAGTATTAGCCGCCATTTATTCTACAACGAGAAAAAGCAAAGTTTAGCACAATGTTTATGCTATGTCTATTGTTAAACAATTTAACATTAGACTCCCATTACGTTTTTTCCACCTTCCCTCTAGGTTACGTATTGGGTCAAGATCCACATGTTAATTAATTTTCTAGTGAGCTTTGGCATCACTGCTAGAAGATTAATAACATCGGTAAGCAACTCCTTGCTAATCACATCTCTATGTGACTCTTGTTGTTGGTGTGGCATCTCCATGCCCGGCCCCAACCTATGCCCCAAGGTCCAAAACTATTTTGATAGCCTTGTTAAGTAAACCAAATGCTCCTGCTGTATATGTCCGACATATACCCCTCGTGTTGTGATAGAGAATGGCACTCTGCTTTGGCGGACCCACCATTGACGAGCATAACGGTGACGGGTGCAACATTTGGAAGGGCATCATTACTACTTAATATTGTGAGGGATGCTATCCTATCAAACAAACATATCACATATGAAAAGTAGAATAGCATATAATGAAATAGTATGGCCCCCTTCGCATGGTGATCTCCATCTCCATGCGCGCCGAGGATCTCCATCTTCGGTGCCATCAACCAATGTGCATGATGCTTGATTTCTTCAAACTAAGCTACTACTATAGAAGCTCTAATTGAAGATTACATCGACTCGTAGGTCGTGAAAGAATATTACAAGCATTGCACGTATGAAAGAATATTATAGGGATTGCACATATGAAAGAATATTACATGCATCACATGCATCTCATACATACAATAGGGCCATACCATCTCAAAGCATTCTCTGCAAAAACAAGTTAGGCGTAGAAACGTTTTCTACCTATCGCGGAGAAACAGATCGAGACGACCTATGAGGGGGTCGAGGGGAAGCCGCCCCTCGCGGGCTTCGGGCAGCGCCGAACACCACACGAAATTCATAGATCCAATCTATGAAATCACTTACGGAAACCATATCGGCGTAATCATATTATGCCGTCCCGATACACTATCAAGGGAGATGGTTTGCGTAGGCGCGGGCACTAACAAGATTGGACTACGAGATAGCTTCGGCATAATCACATTATACCGTTCCGATACACTATCAAGGAACGCTATCTCGAAGCCGACTCAAACCGAGTTATATGGAAATTGCTTCGACATAATCACATTACGCCGTTCCGATACACTATCAAGGAACGCAATTACCATCAACTCTCCTCAATAAATCCCGTAAAACCGATTGATCTAATCAACCCGTGCGCAAAACTTGTTCCAGATCCAATCTAAAACCCGAACTAAGCAAGATTAGCTCGATACCACCGAAAGGTTACGCGGAGGCTACGCTAGCCGAAAACAAAACTTTTTACCGTGCAAACCAGGAACACTTGCAAGTAAGGGCCGATAGATCGTTACCGATTGGAGTAGAGTGCAGCGGAATAGCCAATCGGGGCAATCCGATCCGAACAGTGTAGCCGATTTCCGGAGACAGCCGATTCGCCAATCAGCCGATTCGAGTCGTCCGGCCGCGTTCTCACGCCTCGCTCCGATGCGCCCGACCGCAGCCGATTCCACCACAGCCGATCACTCCGATTGATTGCAGGCCGATCCGAAGCCGATCAACGCGCGCAACGTAGCAGCGCGCTCTACCGGTATCCACACGTCCGGGGACGAACGCCGTACACCCGTGTGCTAGCACGCGATGCAAGGCTAGGGTTTGGCTCGAAAGTGGGGAGGGTTTCCGTGGAGATTGATCTCGACGACTACGTTGCACGCAATGCAATTGACATACCGCAGCTCTCCACCCCTCCCTCCTTTATATAGAGTTGGCCGATGCGACTAGTGGCCGATTAGGACTCTACTTTGAATCGGATCTCATCCGTATCTCATAGAGTTGGCCGCCCACACGTCGTAAGCCCATAGGACTCTATCCGATCGGATCCCTATCCGATCGAGCCGTATCCGAGTCCAACTCGAATGCCTGTTCTTATCCCCTTAAGCGTGCGACCACAGTAGGTTCAGGTATACTTGGTTTCGGCTATAGTCTAACTTAGCCGATCGTCGGCTCGAGTCTAACTCACCGACACATCAACAGCGGCGCCTAGCGGCACATATTGACACCATAGTATACAAGAATAATATCGGCTCGAACATGTAATGTGTACACAAATCCCTTTGCCTCACGATACCGGTTAAGCTATAGGCAAGATGTGTGCCATCCCTTCAATAGCTTAACCATTCACTCGAACCGTATTGGATTATCCGTCGTTGATTGACTCCTCAATCAACTTTAGCATGGCCATGCATTTCCATAATCCATTACCTCGAGGGCCGAGATATCTCTCCAAAGGAGGGGCAAATTCCATCTTGATCACTCACATCCCACTCCATGTTTCATAGCAAACCCGAAAACTACCTTTATAACTACCCGATTACGGAATAGTGTTTGGTAGTCCCAAAGTAGGCTACTACACATGTTGGAATCCATGGTGATCTCGGTCTAAGGACTTTGTACCAACACTACCGAGACCAACTAATGGCACATTAATTCCCGTAGTGTCTCATGGTGGGTCTATCCAACAATGTGTTCTCCAACACATGTGTCCATGTTTATTGATTTGGTATCTCCATACCCATGATCTATGAGACATGATCATCAATCAATAAACATGCCGATCTTAGAATCATATTTGTTCCAACAATATGACATATGATCGAGGATCGTTTAGAAATAGATTCATACATATAGAGTCTCATAAATAAGTCACGTACTTATTGATCAATACAAGATGTCTATTTCATGGAACCGAATAACACTTTATTCATTTATACATAAACATTGACGTGATATCCAACATCTCCATGTTGCCTCTAGGGCATATCACTAGTGGAATAGGACACATTTAGAAAATCGGCTTGCCAGATTTTCCCAGACAAACAATCGATGCCTTTGATTTCCTAAAGCGGCAAATCGGCACTGATGACGCTAACTGACCTGTCGGCTGGTACGATCTCAATCTTGTCGCCGTCCCATTGGATCGGCTCGATGCATTGTAGAAGGAACACAACAATTAGCGTGTATCCAGTCCCTTGTGAGCGGCCGTAAGACCCCTTCCCGTCGATGACAAAGAATGTTGTGGGCACGGTCTTATTGCCGATGGTTAGTTCGACGTTCAGGACGCCCTTGGTTTCTGATGGGTTGCCGTCAAAGTCTTTAAGCACCATATTGGTATTTATTAGGTCTTCGGCTCCTTTGCCTAATTTTCTGAATGTTGCATAAGGCATGAGGTTGACTGCAGCTCCCCCATCAACTAGCATCTTGGACATCGGCTTGCCGTTGACGAATCCTTTAACGTACAACGGCTTCAAGTGCCGATTTTTGGTCCCTCGGGTTTGTCGAAAATAGCTTGGTCCGGTGAGATTGCTAGATTCACCAAGTCATCTTCAATGGTGTCTGCATCGGCTTCAGGAGCACTGAATTCGGCTGGTAGTATGAACACCATGTTGATCTATGCAGAAACTTTTCCTTTCCCTTTGGCTGCCCTCCTAGCTTGATCGGCTGGACTCTCCTGGGCTTGCTCCTCGTCGGCTGTGGCGGTTTTCTCCTTGGGAACCCATCGCCTTTTGATCTTGCCCAGCCGACAGCGCTATTCTTGGATCATTTACTGAACTTTATCTTCTCTCCTTCGCGCTTGAGTCGTTGAATTCTTATTTTCTACTTCTTTGTGAAGAGATCGGACGGGCACCATTGGGGATTGGCCGATTCCTCGTTGTCGGCCTCTTCATCGTCGCGGTTGTTGTCATTGTTGTCCTCATCGATGAAGAAATCTTGATGGATCGGGCCGAGACGATCATGGACAGACCGCCGCCTCTGATTTAGCTACACGGCTCTAGGGACGAACCGGGTTGGGCTTACAGCTGATGAGCCCCTGTGCTCGTCGTCACGGTGATCGTTGCACGTCGGGCAGTCGTTTAATGTTGGCGGTCACATGCCAGATTCCCAGCAGTACCTGAAAAAAATCACAATGCCAATGCGGATCGGCCCTGCTGTGGGCTGCCTCGTACTGGCTGCTTTGCGTTTTCGGTTCGTGCCGACGAGGTGCTTCATCGCGAGCTTCTTCCCGCCAAGACCGGTGCTGAGGACAGCGTCGACTGTCTTCAAAGATCGGCCGTCGGTCAGCCGATCTGATGATGGGGCGCACCATATTGATTGGCACGGCGTGATGTTCAGTCAGCTCGCCTTCTGCCCTGTCCCCGATTGATGTGTCGACTAAGCCGTGCGCCATTCTATTCTGTCGATCGGCTCGTCTAGGGCCGGCTTGAACTGTGTTGACCGGGAAAGGGTTGTCGTCTACCTTCATCGGCTGATTTGAATCGGCAAACTTCAATTTCTCGGCCTCAATTGCCGACTGGATTTGCTGCCTAAAGACTTTGCAATCGTTAGTGGCATGGGATGTGGAGTTGTGCCACTTCCAATATTTGTTCTTCTTTAGTTCCTCGGAAGATAGGATCACAAGATTTTCAGAGAGCTGGATCTGCTTCTCCTTGAGCAGCAAGCCAAAAATCCTGTCGGCCTTGGTGATGTTGAAGTCATATTTTTCCTTCCTTGTGGTCTTCGGGAGCCATTGGCAGACGATGGTCTTCTTGTTCTTTGTCCATTCGGCTGTCCACCTCTGTGTCATCGTCATCGGAATCATAGTCTGATTCAACGACGACTTGAGTTATGTTCTTGACGGCCTTCCTGGTGTCTTGGAATCGCTACTCGTAGGCCGTCACCTTTTGCGCCAGATGTGCCAGGCTATCGAAGTCCTGGGCGGAGAAGCGTTCACGAATTGGCGCGATCGGGCCATGGAAGGCCAAATCGGCAAGCTGGGCATCTGACAGCACCAGGCTGTAGCATCGGTTCCTCATCTCTCTGAAGCGTTGGATGTATTCTTGAACCGATTCGTTGTGCTTTTGCCTGATACTGGTGAGGTCCGACAACTTTATTTCATGGTTGCCGAAGTAAAAGTAGCTGTGGAATTATTTTTCGAGATCGACCCAACTCTGAATCGGGTTGTAAGGCAATGAGGAGAACCAAGTAAAAGCCGATCCTGAAAGAGACAGAGGGAACAACCTCTCAAGGCGTCTATAGCCGATGCTTCGCCGCACTGTGCCAAGAATCGGCTAACATGCTCGTAGGTTGATACGTTGTCTTGCCCTGAAAACTTCGAAAAATTTGGGATCTTGTATCTGTTGGGCAATGGGATCTGCTCGAAATGTTCTGGATAGGGATACCGATACATGTTCCCTGAGTCCTTTGGCTTGAGGCCAAATTGGTCGCGCATCACATCTGCAATCAGATCGGCCCAAGTCCGGTTGTCCTGCTGTATCGGCTCATATGGGTCATATGGCGTGGGTGCTTGCCGATACAGCGGTGGTGGCGTCTGAGGCCTGTAGTGATGATCTTGGCGGCCTCCTTGATACTGGTAGTGATGATCAGCGGGAGGCAGCCGATGCGCCGGTGGTGACGTTGGTGGTCCCGGGAACACCTGTCGGCCACCGGCGTTGTACCGTCTGTCCAGGTCAATCTGGGCAATCAGCTCTAACTGCCGATTTTCGTTGAACATGTTAGCAATCTGATCACGGGGCAGCGGTTGCTGTCAGTTCAGCATGGTAATTACTGGCCTTGTAGCCGATTCAGTTGGATTTGGCTGGCCGAGGACCCCTCCTGGCGGCCCTGGTTGTGTTGGTGGTGGGATTGGCCGATTCTGGGTGACCAACGTCCTGTAACCAGGAAACTGGTCGTCTGTAAAGTACGTCGGCCCCCGTTGCAGTTGGTCGGCTATATTGGCGTCGACCACGGTAGCGATCATTTTGTTGAGAGTGTTGACTAGGATGCTACTTTGGTTGACCACGCGTGGTGAACGGTCGAATCAATTCGGTCTTGCGAGGTATGCAGGGCCGAATCGTCTTGTTCCTGAATCGGCTCATCCACCTTTTGTTTGCCTTTTGACCCACCAGAGGAGGATGCCTTGAGCTCGTCCATGCTGAATTTATAATTTTGATGCATGGCCCCGGATCTTGTTTGGGTGAAAGATTGCAAGTAGTTGGCCTGGAGCTCTTCCACCATCTTCTTATAATTGGCTTGCTACTCAGCCGATAACTGCTCCATCTTCACAGGCACGATATTGTCTTGAGAAACATTGGGGCTCTTGGAGTCGACCATCTTGCCGGCTGAGTCGATGCGTCCTAGTCGAGCCGACAAAGAAAGTCCCACTAGGCGTGCCAAGAAGCGTGTTGATGAGAAATTTTTCTCACGCGCTGGCCTGGAAGATCTGCTTAGCTCCAGTGCAGGTCCTTCTCGGCTGCCTGTGTAGTGTAGAGCGTGCCAGTTGGTTTGATCTCTTAACCAACAAGAAAAAAACAAGAAATATGCGTTAAGTGTTGATTAGATCCCCAATGGATCAACTAAGAGAATCCATGAGCATATATATATGCTATCCTAAAATATATTTAAGCCAAGTGACTGGAATGGATCGGCTATACCGAGACAGCATCAGCCGCTTAACCCAAATACAGTAAAGAATAATAAATATATGTATTGATAACCTAGCCGATACTGGAAAGCTAACTATGGATCGGCTAGTACTCCGATGTTTCTTATGAAAAGATACCATTCTTGAACCAGATACTCAGCCTAGGAAATCGGCCATCGACTGTTGACAGCAGGCCGATTTCGGCTTATGATGTCCGACAAGAACGGGATCTTAATATAAGAGGCAGTCCTAACATAAGTATAGTAATAAACATACTAAAAATATATTAGGGCAGATAAGACCGGCTAAAACCCCGGCACTGTCTCTAAACATATAAATCTAACCGAACAGACCATTGGAAGTTCTAAAAACGACGTAATAGTTCAATGTTGATGCAGCATTAAGTATAAAAAAACAACCTGATCTGTTATAGCTGACTTATACCCCTCGAGATGGTGGATACCACATATAAACTAATCCAACCTTTAGATCTAGCCCTATCGACTGCGTGTTCTTGATAGAACTGACCGATGGCAGGATAGATCTAAACATTGCTCTAGTTTATATACGATATATGGTAAATAGCGCAGTATAAACCCCTGAATCTAATGTGTCATTACGATGCAAGCACTAGAATCAGCAGAATATACCACTAATGACAAGCATTTACCTAGACTTGGAGATCGAAATGATGCAGCCTGTAGCCAAAATCAATTGCTCGTCTGAAGAAAAGGGTTGACGATACGCCGAAGGTTGTTTGATTGATTGAATGTATGTTATACAGGGGGTCTCGGGTCCTATTTATACCCAAGATAACATTATTTGTACAGACCTTGGACTCTATCTAAACTACTATTTAAAATACGACAATATCTCGGGAAGGACCCACGCCGCATTACAATAAACAGTCTAAACAAACTCCTAACTTACAGATACAATTATCGTTACAGGACTCTATCCATAGATGGCAATATCTTTTAACGCACAAACTGATAACCAAATCTTCTATTTATTTTCAAACATCTGCACCAGAAACGGTTTTATCTTCTGTGAACCTAGAATCGACTATCGGCCGCTCTTGTCCGATTCAACCTTAGCCGACTGGCTTCGCAGCCGATCGTTTCTCAGCCGATGCGGCCTCTGTTTCTCCGTCAAACCAGCCGATCCGATTCTGTTTCACCCTTGCCAGGACTTAGGGATTCAATTACCAAATTTAGGTGTTAACAGAAACATGGTAGCCTTTGGATTGGTGGCAGATACATGCTCAGCGCCAAACCAAGTGGCGCTAAACCTACAAAGTTCAGTGCCAACTGCATTGCCGCAGATATTAGGCAGATCAGCACCAGCTAATTTAGTATTGTCCTCGCCCCCAGCTAGCAAGCAGAAACAACCTTCCGGCCTTGCTTCTCCCTGCAAACACAAAATACAACCCTCCCGTTCCCAGTATGAACCTCAGTAGATAACCATTATAAACGCGAGTAACATATGACATTGTCATCACAAAATACCACATAGTGCATGCAAAGTTCATCCAAAGTCAGTGAGTCCAAAGTACACATAGTGAAAGATTCAGCCAGCAAAGTCCAGAAGACCACATAATACAATTATCCCATTCTAAGTCCAAAAGAGGACATAATACATAGTACCATACAACTTAACGTTTCCAGTCCGAATGGCCGAAGGCATCACCTCCTTCGATTCTGACGCATATCTGGGGTGTGTCAGCAAAATCAATCACTCACACAATCTGTGGAAGAAAACAGCTAAGTCTGACGGTTGTCGAAACAGCAACAGTGTACTGACGAAACTGAAATTCAGATAAACTAAAAACAGAGAAAAACAGAGTGTGTGAGCTGCTTAAAACTTGCGCAGCTTTTCTAGGGTTCTCTTTTCTATTTATTCTCATCTCTGAGAGTTTTGCTACATGCATCTAAAGACCGAGTTTTTCAGGATCATAACGAATGTGCCATCCCACGATCTAGTTCATGATCCGGTCAGCAACATAAAAGAAAAATATAATAACGATGAATGCTCAACTGAATTCCGGTACTCCGGACTATTTCTAGTCTTGCCTACATGCACGACTAACACAAAATTACATGCAAACTAACATGAATCAGATAAAAAATGGATCAATGCTCAAAATTATATCACCTTCGTCAACATTCTCCCCTAATCTTGAAGCATCTTATGTATGAACCAAACGCAACATGTTCTTCGATTCTTCAAACCAAATCCTCCAAAGTGGCTTATTTAGAATGTCTGCAAGTTGTTCTTCAGAATAGTTGTGCTCCACCTCCATCTTCTTTTGTTCAACACACTCTCGGATGAAATGGAACCTTGTATCAATATGTTTGCTTCTATCATGAAGAACTGGATTCTTGCAGAGATTTATAGCAGATTTGTTATCAACTTTCAGAATTGCACAACTTGGTTCCTTGTCTTCCAGCTCACCAATCAACCGTGCCAACCAAATACCTTGACAAGCTGCAGTTGTGGCAGCTATATACTCAGCTTCACATGAGGAGAGGGCCACAACCCTTTGTTTCTAGGACTGCCACCTTTGATAAGGTATAAGCTTGCATCTATCATTGCCTCATTAAAAACTTTATATGAGAAAACCCGGATGGTGAAAACTCATAAAAGGAAAAAGAGTACAATGTGAAGCGTTTTAACAGGATCCATCATTCAGAGAGTCTCCCCCTGAAGCTTGCAAGTTTTTGAGTAGTCTCATACCAATTCCCTTAACACATCTCTCAAATGAGGAAGTAGGTAGCGATTTTGTGAAGAGATCTGCCAGATTATCGCAAGACTTTGTCGGTAAGATGTTTATTTCTCCATTTTGCTGAAGCTCATGGGGATAAAACAACTTAGGGGCAATATGCTTGGTGATATTGCTCTTAATGTAGCCTGTTTGCATCTGTGTAATACAAGCAGCATTGTCTTCATAGATAATGGTAGGTGATTCTGAGGAACCAATATGACAAGATTGTTCAATGTGATTTATCATCCTGCGAAGCCACACATATTCACGTGATGCCTCAAACAGTGCGATGATTTCAGAATGATTTGTGGAGGTAGCCACTAATGTTTATTTAGATGACTTCCACGATATGGTTGTTCCTCCATGGAGGAATACAAAACCTGTTTGTGATCTGGCGTTGTGGGGATCAGACATATAGCCAGCATCAGTGTACCCAACCAAGCTAGGATCAGCAGTTTTCTGAAAGAACAAGCCAAGATCCTTAGTGCCATTTAGGTACCTGAGGATTTGTTTTCCTCCGGTCCAATGACGCTTAGTTGGGGCAGCACTATGTCTTGCCAATAGATTTACCGCAAATGCAATATCTGGCCTGGTACTATTTGCAAGATACATAAGTGCTCCAATGAGACTAAGATAGGGATATTCTGGTCCTAATATCTCCTCTCCTTCCTCCCGTGGTCGGAAAATGTCCTTTTCTTTATCGAGAGATCGAACAACCATGGGAGTTTTATTTGGATGTGCTTTGTCCATATTGAATTTCTCCAAAAATTTCTGAATATAGACAGATTGATGCACAAAAATTCCTAAATGAAGGTGCTCGATTTGCAAACCTAAGCAAAATCGGTTTTACCCAAATCCTTCATCTCAAATTCCGCCTTAAGATGGTGGCGGGCTTCATTAATATCTTGTGTGTGGCCAATGATATTCAAATCATCTACATACAGTGATATAATGCAAAATCCTGTGGAGGATCTTTTGATGAATATGCATGGGCAATCATCATTGTTGGAGTAACCTTTCTGTAGAAGGTACTCACTCAGTCGGTTATATCACATTCTACCTGACTGTTTGAGACCATAGAGTGATCTTTTGAGCTTTACACAATACATTTTTCGATTTGCGCTTCCATTCGGTATAGAGATCCTATCGGGGACCTTCATATATATGTCCGAATCTAGTGACCCATATAAATATGCTGTCATGACATCCATCAACTGCATAGATAGACGCTTTTGTATTGCCAGTGATATCAAATATCGGAACGTAATTCCGCTCATGACTGGAGAATATGTTTCATTGAAATCAATGCCGGGTCTCTGCGTGAACCCTTGTGCTACAAGCCTCGCTTTATATCTCACCACCTCATTTTTCTCATTCCGCTTCCGGATGAAAACCCATTTAAAACCCACAGGGAAGGTTTTTGGAGGTGTAGGTATTACTTGTGAGAATACCTCTCTTTTATTGAGGGAGGCTAACTCTGCTTCAATTGCTTCCTTCCATTTGTTCCAGTCCGAGCGCTGTTTGCACTCTACCATGGATTTTGGATCTGGATCATTTTGGATGGTTTCTACAACTGATGAGGCAAAGTATATGTCGACAATTGTAGTCTTTCGGTTGAATGATTCTCTAGACTCAACATAGTTTACGGAAATTTCATTTACCCCAGTTGACGGCTCAGTATTTCCCAATATGACCGCGTCGGGGCGTTCCAATGTCCCATCATCAGAAATTGAGTGCACTGTTGATGTGTGAAGTGAATTGGATGAATTCACCTGGTGTCTCTCAACTTGAGGGTGAGTTTCATTTACTGTGTCAGAGGATTCTTTCCTCTGTTTCCTCGTGTGCTTGCGAGGATTTGCCGTACTTCTCCCACTTTCTTTTGAGGAAGGGAGTTGAATAGTTTTATTTGGTACCTCTATTCTTTCTGGCACATTCCTTGCAGGAATGTATGATTTTGTGACACTTTTACTCACAGTAAATGAGTCTGGCAAATTGTTTGCAGCAACCTTGCAAATCAATGATCCTTTTAACCTGAAGGTCAGATTCTGTGGTACGAGGATCCTCCTTTAGGGTGTCTATGGCATCCCAATTTATTTCTGGTCATTCAGTGTGATACTTAAATTCTCCCCCTAATGTCGGAAAATGTTCTTCATTGAAGATATAATCAGCGTACCGGGCCGTGAGTAAATCCCCTGTAAGGGGCTCCAGGTATTTAATAATCGACGGAGATAAATATCCCACGTAGATCCCCATTTTCCTGTGAGGGCCCATTGATGTACGCTTTGGTGGTGAGATCGGTACGTATACAGCGCAACCAAATTTTCGCAAATGGGAAATACTAGGAGGATCACCACGAACCAATTGCAATGGGGAGGTTGTATGGTATGCAGTTGGGTGCAATTGTACTAAGTCACCAGCGTGTAGGACTGCATAACCCCAACAGGAGGTTTGTAGGTTACAATTTTGAAATAATGGTCTGGCTATGAGTTTTCTCCTCTTGATAAGAGATTCGGCTAAAACATTCTGTGTGTGAACATACGGTACGAATGTTGAACTTCAATTCCTAAAGCCATACAATAATCATTGAAAGCTTTGGAAGAAAATTCTGCAGCGTTGTCTAATCTGATTGATTTTATCTGGTGTTCAGGTTGACTTGCTCTAAGTCTGATGACTTGTGCAATCAATTTTGCAAAGGCATGGTTCCGTGTCGATAAGAGACACACATGGGACCATCTTGTGGATGCGTCTATTAGAACCATGAAATACCTGAATGGTCCAGACAATGGTTGAATAGGGCCGCAAATGTCTCCTTGAATGCGTTCAAGAAACTTTAGTGGTTCAGCCATTATTTTAAGATGTGAGGGTCTCAAAATTAATTTTCTAGTTGCACATGAGGTGCACACAAAATCTGAGGATTCTGGGAATTTTCTATTGCTCATACCATGTCCACTTGAATTGCTCATGATTTTTCTCATCATTCCGATGCCGGGATGGGCAAGGCGATCATGCCAAGTTTTAAATGCATCCACATTTTGAAAAATCACTTTGTATGCAACATATGGTACAGGTTTGATGTATGTGTAGTACAATCCAGACGGGAGAGAAGGCACCTTTTCAATTGTTTGCTTGCCATATCCAGTATCTTTGGTCAAGAGGAGAAACTCCTCATTGTTTTCTTCATATGTTTCCACATGAATACCATTTTTCCGGATATCTCTATAACTTAGTAGGGTACGTGTTAAATCGGGATACAATAATGCCTCCTCGATGTTTATTTGTGTACCCATTGGAAGTATGATAGTGGCCCTACCAGAACCGACAATCATAGCATCGCGTCCCGCGATGGTCAAAACTTGTCCTTCCCTCTTAGTGAGAGTTTGGAAAATTTTGACTTCCCTAAGTATAGTGTTAGTGGTACAACTGTCCACGAGGCACATCTCTTCTTCCATCGGACTGATTCTCGTGATAATCTATATAATGTATAATGTAATTTCATGAGAACAAAATATAGAAAATCACATAGGAATGTATTAAGATAGCATTTGTGATTATTGCAATTGTAAATAAGGGTAGCAACATCATGTCTTTATTACAACGATTACATTTGCAAAAATTAAACATTAGAGTAATGACGACTAATTAAGATCTCCATAAATGTCGTTGGAAGCATATTCCACGAGCATGTCGTCGATGTCCAAAGAGCCTTCCTCTTCATTTGGCGGAGTCTTGGTTTTGCTTGGTCCCGCTCCTTCAGGAATGGGGTCCATAGCTCCAGTCTCCAGCACTTGAGAGGCGAAGTGTGCTTCGTGCTTCTGGTTGGTCTGTGTACGACCCATAGACTTCATGTATAAATCAACAAGATGTTTAGGGGTCCTGCATTTCTTAGCAATATGATTGTAGCAGCCACACCTGTAGCAGGTGGTTTTGTTGCCACTATCATTATTATGCTTAGAATTGCCTTTTCCCTTTTCAGTGTTCCCACGTTGCTTTTTGGCTCTCTTGCGTTTACCCTTTCCTGAGGAATTTCCTGTCTGTGTGTTCCCATTTGGAACTTGTTTCTTCTCATTCGCATGTACTTCAGGCAATGGTGCAGTGCCCAAAGGGCGCTGGTTTGAGTTCCATATAGTGAGCTCATGGTTCTTTTCTGCCTGTTTCAATGTCTGAATGAGTGAAGAGTAGACAGTGAAATTCTTCTCACGGTATTGTTGAGTGATGATCCGTTCTGATGGGAGCATTGTAGACAGAGTCTTCTCAATTTTCTCCTCTTCAGAAGGTTCTTTCTCACAAAACCGGAGCTTAGAGCATATCTTATGAACAACATGGTTGAACTCATCTACAGTTTTGAAATCCTGTAGACGTAAGTGGTTCCACTCATGCGTTGCCTCCGGGAGGAGGATAGCTTTATGCTGTTCATATCGATTTTTAAGAGCAGTCCACAAAGCGCGTGGGTCCTCCTCATACATGTACTCCATTTTCAAATCCTGATGGATATGATTCCTTATAACTTTTAAGGCGGAGAATTTGGACATGTTTGAGGGAGGGACACTTCCATCTGTTGTTTCATCTATACATCTGTATAGTCCATTAGTCGACAGATTGACTTTGACATCCATCGCCCAAGTAGGGAAATTGGAACCATCGAGAGCGAGAATATCGAACTCTTTGGTTGCCATCTCACCTGTGTAGCCAAATTTTGAGAAATTATGGCACATTTGCAACATAAAATAAAGTAGGGCGAGAAGAGTAAATTTGCAAAGTAAATGTATAACAAAGGAAATGGAAATGCTGAAACAAACCCATATGTATTTACAATGACAGAGAGTTACAAAGTGCTGATGGCAAATGTAAAAGTCTCTGCTTATTTGCTAAAATTAAAATGACCGAAGGTCAACTAGTTATAGCGTAAAATGCAGAAAAATATTAGGATAATTTGGGTAGTGAGCCAAAATAGAGAGTATTTTGGCCCACCACCACTGTAGGTCCACGAGGGTGGTGTGGGCGAGGCTGGCCCGTGGCGGCGGGGGGGCCCATTAGCGTGGCCGGCTAATGGGCCAGCTGGCCCACCGAGATAAGGAGGGGTGTGGTTAGGGTTTGCAAAACCTAACCTCCCCCCCACCCGCCGCCGCCCATGTGCCTCTAGCCGGGTGCCCGCCGTCAATGGAGAGGCCGGCGCGCTGCCGCCACCGTTGATGGAGAAACGCCAGGCGGCGCCGCCGCCGCCATGGAGGGCCGGCGTGCTGCGCGCCGTCGCCGCTGCCGGTGCCGCCGCGTCGATGGAGAGGCGGCGCACCGCACGCCGATGGAGAGGCCGACGCGCCGCACGCCGCCACCGCTTGCAGCACCATGGCACCGTCGGCCAGACCACGGAGAGGCCGGCGCACCGTCGGCCGGACGCCGCTAGGCACCGTGGTGCCGCCGGCCGTTGTCGGCTTGGCGCCGCCGCCTGGCCACGTCGCCGTTGCCGGCCGCCGTGGTGCCGTCGGACGCCGCCGCCGCCCGGCACCCCCTGGACCTCGTTTCCCCCTTCTGCTCAAGCCTCCCCCTCACCCGAGGGTGGAGGATGGCTCGGCTTGCCGCCACCACTAGTCTTGGCCGGCACATGTCCGGTCTTGATGATGCGGCGTGGTTCGGGGAACAGAGGGATTGGCGGGGGGACGGAGCTTTCGCCGTGGACCCCTGCTGCCATGTAGAATGGCGGGGCTCCACGGCGTGCGGCGAGGGTTCCTCTGAGGAGGAACTCTGGCGGATTAGCTAGTGTTGGTGTGTGCAGCGGCGTCTCCGGTGTATAGTCCGGCGATGGTGGTGGAGAAATAACGTGGCGAAGATGATGTGTCCAACCATGGTTCGGGTAAAAAGCCGTCACCACATCGGGCATCTCCTGCTGCTTTCGCACCCGTGCAGTCCACCCATGGGACTCACAGTGGTGCGGTGCCTCCACCAGAATTCGTTCTGGTGCTGTGCACATGTCCGGCATCACCGGAGACCCTCGACGAGTCGCGAGGGTGCTCGAGACGGTGCTGTCGGTTCTCGTGTTCCTGCGTGAAATGTCGTCGTCGTCGCGGCGTCTTCCTCCACGTCTGGCGAAGCCAGGAGGAGGAGACGGGGGACCACGGCCGGCAATGCTGGCACCACAGCCCCTGCCATGTCGAGGACGGCGTGTCGGAGCCCAAAGGATCCTCTCAAGCTGCTGCAAGAGACGACGAAGGTGGCGTGCACGGAGATTGCTTGGAAGGGAGGAGTCGGCAGTGAGAAGACGAGCCATTCTTACCCTGCACGTGTCGGTGAGTCTCTTCACTACTCTAGCTTGGTAAAGCGTGCGGATAATGTGTTGTGAATCGAGAAAACGAATAGTGAAAAATAGATTCTAGCTCATTTCATATTGATCTCAATGACCCTTTATATAGGGAGATTTACAAGCCTAGGATTCTAGGCATTTAGTGAATTATTCAATTAGTAATAAGGATAATTTATGCTCATAAACATGGCTGTTACAAAGGATTAAAAATCCACTTTATGGCTGCCTTTGATGTTGAATCAAAATCCCCAATAATAGCTGTCATTTGATGATTCTTGATGAGATCAAATAATGGCCATATAATGACCCTTTTGTAACAGGTGGCAGATCAGTGAGACACCAGGTGGAATTATTCTCGATTGATTTCATCTCCTCGAGCATCGCCTTCCTCCAACAACTCTGTTTCTTTGCCTCAAGAAAACTTGTTGGTTCTTCTTCAGATAGCAAACACTCTTCACTGTAAGCAAAATCGAGAATAGGCTGTGTGTGTGGCGAGCGTGTTCGCCACCGTTCGGTAGCATCGTGGAGCTTCGTCGGTGCCGCTGCTGGCATTAGTTGGGGGAGTACAGAATTCAACTCTAATGGCTGAGCTTGATGCAGGTGAACCGAGCACAGTTCTCGGGTCAGGTGTGGCCAATGAGCTCGGTGCATTCTCTGCTTGTCGTGTGCTCCCTTCATTCACCATGCCAGGAACGTCCTCCCCAGCTGTTGGAGCAACAAAGTACTCCACAGTGAACTCCTCTTCTTCTCCAGCCTGAGCGATCTCCGGATCGAGCCACGCCCATGTCGTCGCCTCATCAAAGACGACATCCCGCGACACACAGACACGGCATGCCACAGGGTCATACATGTGATACGCCTTTGATCCCTGTTCATAACCAATGAATACCATGCGCGTACCTCGATCATCAAGCTTCCTTAGGTTTGGTTTCACCGTCTTCACATATCCGATGCAGCAAACACCCTTAGGTGTTCGACTGCGGGACTGCGCCCATGCCAGGCCTCATATGGCATGACACCGTCCACGCTCTTTGTAGGTGAGTAGTTCAGGAGGTACACCACGGTCGCCACTGCCTCGCCCCAGAAGCGCGCCGGCATGCCTGCCGTCTTGAGCATGGAGCGCGCCGCGGCAACCATGGTCTGGTTCCGACACTCCACGACCCCGTTTTGTTGCGGCGAATAGGGGGCCGTGAGATCACGTCGAACACCACGATCGGGGCAGTATTCCATGAACTCCAAGGATGTGAACTCTCCCCCGCGATCAGTGTGTAGTGCTCGGAATTTCCTCCCGGTCTCCACCTCCACACTAGCCTGAAATTGCTTGATCTCCGTCGCCGCCTCATGTTTGCCGAAGACGAGACGAATCCACATGTAGCGGCTCATGTCATCGACGAGCAACAGAAAATACTTTCTGCCGCCCGATGTCGCTCGCGTGATCGGGCCACACAAATCTACGTGCACATATCAACTCGAGTGGCGCCTGTGCTCTGTACTTGGCCTCCTCCAGGAATGGCGTTCGCCATTGTTTGCCCGCGAGACACCCATTGCAAAGCTCATCAACGTGAACAATGGACGGGAGTCCACGGACCGTATCACCTTGTGCCAGCCTCCGAAGGGACTGGAAACTGAGATGATGAAACGGCGTGCCAGTGCCACTGCCATGCCGCGTCGGTGCTCCTCGTTGCCAGACAAACTGGGCTAGCCAAGTTCAAATTTAGAATGTACAGGTAGCTGGGAAACCTCTTTACCTTGGCCAGCAGAAGACTAGTAGGATCCTGCAGCGTTAAGACGCCATGATGGATGTGTGCGTCGTAGCCATGCGCGTTGAGCTGCCCCACACTGATGATGTTCTTCCACAGTTTGGGAATGTAGTAGATGGCTTCCAGTGAACGGTGATCCCCGTTCTTTCACTGAAACATCGCCCTCCCACGCCCCTGAATCTCAATCACCGATCCATCCCCAAACTTCATCGTGCCGATGATGCCGGTGTCAGACTCGGCAAATGCTGAACGAATGCCGGTCATGCGGTTCGTGGCTCCCGTGTGTAGGAACCACTCGCCGGCTTGTTCCCTTTATCCATCGTGGTCCAAGATCACCTTCTTCTCGGTGAGGTGCACTTGTTGCACATCAGGTGTTCGTTCCAGTGTTGCCTCCCCGGCGAGCGACACCCCCATGACTTGGGCCATCAATAGAGTCGGCTCCTCCTCTACTCGCGTTAGTTTCGCCTCCCCCCGACGTTGACGTCGTGGCTTCCGGCATTGCCTGGCGTAATGCCCATATTCATCACAATTAAAACATTTTACCTTCGAAATGTCCCGGCCACCAATCCCGCTGGTCGTCGTTTCCTTCCCTTTTGGCGAGCCGCCGGACTTGCCTCGACGGTTTTGCACGCCAGAGCCGCCCCGGCCCTTGTTGGTGGAGGAAGAGGTTTCCTGCTACTTCTGTCTCATGCGTGCTTGCCATTGCTCTTCGGTAAGGTATAGCTTGCCGCCACCACTCTCCTCGTCATCGCTATAGGAGTCAACCGTCGACAGCCGCCCGACAAGCTCCTCCAGGGCCATGGTCTTCATGTCGAGGAGCTGCTCGAGGAAAATTGCCACCGGCTTGTACTTCTTGGGAACAACACGCAGCAGCTTCTTGTTGATGTGTTCGTCCTCCATGACTCCATCCATGTTGCGAATGTCCGCGATGACGGCAGTGAGCCGCATCACAAACTCCTCCAGCGTCTCTCCCTCCTTGAAACGCATTGATTCAAACTGGTGACGGAAGCCCTGCTTCTTCGCCTCGCGCACACGGTCGACACCGACCCGCATGGTCTTGATGGCGTCCCACGCCACCTTCGCCGTGTCATGCTTCGCTAGCCAGCGCAACATCTCGCCCGACATCACTTGAAGAATCGCCGAGAGAACTGCGCGATCATCGCAGTACTCCGCGTAGCCGGGGTCGATTGCCGTCAACAGCCCATGCATCTACAAATTAACATGCATCAACAGCGCCCAATCTGGGTAATTGGTCCTTGAGAGCACCGGGAGGCGAGCAGTGTGCCTAGCATCTCTCCGCTATGGCAGGAGTGGGAGGTTTGCGCTGTCTGCGCCACTCCCCGTGCCACTGCCACTTCCACCGCCGTCGCCGTCGCCGTCGCCGCCGCCACCGCGGCGTCCAGGCGGTGTGTGTATCGCCCGCTGTCGTGGACCTCGTCGCAGGATCACTATGGTGTCGCTCTGATACCAATTGTCAACAAAATCACTCACTCACACAATCTGTGGAAGAAAACAACTAAGTCTGACGGTTGTCCAGACAGCGACACAGTGCACTGACGAAACTGAAATTCAGAGAAACGAAAAATAGAGTGAAACAGTGTGTTTGCTGCTTAAAACTTGTGCAGCTTTTCTGGGGTTTTCTCTTTTATTTATTCTCATCTCTGAGAGTTCTGTTACATGCATCTAAAAACCGACTTTTTCAGGATCATAACGAAAACACCATCCCACGATCTAGTTCCTGGTCCGATCAGCAACATAAAAGAAAAATAACGATGAATGCTCAACTGAATTCGGGTACTCCGGACTATTTCTAGTCTTGCCTACATGCACGGCTAACACAAAATTACATGCATACTAACATGCATCAGATAAAAACAGATCAATGCTCAAGATTATATTTATATCAGCTTCGTCAACAGGGTGTATCTGGTGACCTCCTTCACCTTCCTGTGTGGGCGTAGAATGTGACCTTCATTCGCCTGAGAGGATTGAGGTGCATTTGCGAGCTGTGATTGACCAATCTCCACCCGTTGTTCCCCCTCTTCGTCATCTCCAAGTTGTTGCTCTCCTTCCTCGTTGTCGTCGTTCTCCATATTTTCCATATTGAAAATTTTACACACTGCATTTCCATTTGACTTAATAAAAGTAAAAAAAAGTAGGAAATACAATTAATATCCTACAAATACCCTTGAAATTAAAAAATTAACCCGGCTTCGTATTAATATACCAATTTAGTTACGTCCATTCTATTTAATCTCAATTTAATAAACATAGACCAAAAGTACTATGATATTATGATATTAAAGTCTCGCCTAATCCCCGATGTTTTATTATTAGGGTTGCAAATTGAACTTAATGAACAAATTCACGCCTTTGCATCCAAAACCATTTATCACAATTTCAAGCAAATCAACCAACAGAGCACTCCAAAGAAAATCCCCACTCATCCACCCTAATTTTTTCCTATGTTCCAATACTTGGGACAAATCCAATACATTCGCGTGCACATGCCTTCTCGTACTATCCCAATTCAAATCCATGAATTACTTAGCAAAATTTTCCTAATATTTGGTTCGTATAGTTCAGGGGGAACTGAACAAACCCATGGTTAAAAAGGGAATCAGAAGATATTACCACGTAATCCTGACGAAACCCCTTCTATTTGCTTTCAATTTTAAGAGATTTCATGAGGGGAGGAGAGAGAAATGACAAAGCGTGATGGGCCGGCCGCGCATGAGGATTAAGTCCCCTATGTTAGCGTCGGACCAGCTTACACTGAGGTTTGATAGATGAGCGCCAGGGTCATTGGCATTTGTCATTGACGCTGACATTAATTCTATTCAGCACGACCCCTCAGCCCGTATCCATTGTGGACAGGAGATCAGCGTTAAAACCACTGATGCTGATACGATGGACCTCAGCATTATTGGGGCTGACACTGAGGTCTCGTTTCATTTGTGAAATAAGTTTTTGATTCGATTCACTTTTCCAAAAAGTTTTTTGAGAAAGTTCTAAACTGTGCAATTTCTACCGTAGTTTATGTTAGAAGATTAGGCATTTAATTTTATGGTATATTTTAATTCCGATTTTATAAAGTAAATAACTAAAACAGGAAACACGTTGCACAAGCAAAAACATAAGAAAGTATTCATATTTATATAACATTTAAATATGAAAAAAAAAAGATTGCCATAGATGAATATTTACCCTGAAGGAGGAGCATTTGCAGGTATAATAGGAGGATTGTTCACTAAAGCAGGTGCAACAGAAGGATTGTTCTTCGGAGACGCGCTGTTCATCGGAGTAGTAGAAGCAGAACTACCAGCCACCGTGTTCACCGGAGTCGTAGAAGCAAAACTACCAGTGATCGGGAAGCAGATCGACCGGCCATCGGGAAGTAGTCGAACCAAATCAGTAGAGCGAGCAGTCGCGCATGTTAGCAAGGAGGTAAAGAGGCAGGGGCACCATTAACCAAGGAGAAAGAGAAACAGACAAAGGCACTAGGAAGTCGAAGGCCCAAGGCCTATGACCCGACTCTGTTCATCGGAGTCGTAGAAGCAGAACTACCAGTCATCGGGAAGTAGATCGATTGGTCATCAGAAAGTAGTCGAAGCAGATCAGCAGAGCGAGTAGTCGCGCAGGGTTACCAAGGAGGAAAAGCCACCTATACCACCACAGTGACATCTCAGCCTCCAATGCCGCACATACGCTACCACTAAAACTATTGAGTAATTGGGCTTGCTCATTTAATTAATTTCAAGACTCACAAAAAATATTGAAAATGATTAGTACCATACGAAAAATTTAGAAGAATTTTCACTGGCTTAAAGAACTCAATGACTATCATTTGAGATAGAGGAAAGCCGCCCGCGCGCGCACGTGCTTGCTTGCCTTGCGCGAGTCAGGCCGTGGGCCTTGGTCCCGACTTCTTAGTGCATTTGTCTCTTTCTCTTTCTCGGGTTAATGGTGCCCCTGTCCAGTGCTGGTAGTACTACTTTGACAGCAGTACGTGACAATATTTTGAGACATATATAAGGCAGTAGCTAGGATTATTTTTTATGCATAAGGCAGTAAGTAGTAAGTATACGCACCTTATGAATATGAATGGGTATGACCGAATGAGTCGGCAAGTTAGTTTGCGCAAGGCTTTATATATTTTTTTCCACACACACTTCTGTATTTTTACAAATGAACTAAAACAAGACCATATGAAAAAAAAACTTCAGAGAATTTATGGTTAGGGTCAATCTGCGAATCGATTTTCATAAACGGATCTTTTAACAAATCCATCTACAAACATTACTTATTTGCATATACGGACCTACTGAGAAGCTCATCTGTTAAAATCTATTTTTGCGGACCGTGGAGACCACTCACGCTGCACAAACTATGATAAATGCACCCCCTTTTCCTTTAATTCATCTCCTTTCATCCCTATCCTCTCCCCTCCATAGTCTTATCCACTTACACTCTCTTACGCGCTCTCACGTCCATACTATAACGGCTGTCGGAGGGAGCGGCCGTGGCCGCGGAGGGCTCGGGAGAGTCGGTGGTGGCCGCGGCAGCCTCGCGAGAAGCGGCGATAGGCGGAAGCATCGTCGGAGGTCGTGGGAGGGGTGGATCTGCCGCCCCCGACCTCGGGAGAGGCGAATCCATCAGCCCCAAACTCAGGAGAGCAGCAATGACAATGCCAGCCTCAGGAGGGCTGCCGTGATAAAGATCCCATGATGATGATGTCGGGAAGATATGGATCCAGCGCCCCTACCTCTGTCTCCCAGCCGTGCCGACGACCTTGAGCTCGACCTCGACTACAACCTATCGACTGCTAGATGCGCGCGATGACGGTGATGGTGGTTGCTTCTGGGATTTCTGGATTTCTGTTTCTTTTTTTTTCTTTTTGGAAAAACATATTTGCAGGCAAGCGGCTTAGGCCCGGTTTCTCTACAATAGCTTTTGGCTTTTCAGCCTACAGTAGACAAAAAAAAGCCTACAGTAGACAAAAAGTGAAAGAAACAGCTAGCTTCTATGTTTAGCTTCTCAAAAGCCATTTGGTTTTTCCGAACTACAAAAGCTAGAAGCTAGAAGCTCACCAGGGTGAGCTTTTCTGGCTTCTAAGAAGAAAAGTTATCCACCTACCACTGTAATGTACCAGCTTGTCTGGTTTCTCCCGTCGGATATTTTGAACTCTGTTTTTGGATATTTTGAACTCCATTTGGTCCAAAAGCTAATCCAGAAAAAAATTGTGAAACATGCTTAACTTTGCAGCTTTAGCTTTTGGAGGTAGTAGTAGCCAAAAGTCAAAAACCAGAAGCTTGCTTTTATAGAAGCAGAAGCTGAAAGAAACGGAGCCTTAATATGTCTGCTTGCGAAAATCGGTTTTCAAATGAGGTTGTGCTGCCCACAAGCGAAAATTCTGGTTTTTATGGACACCTTTCTTTAGGCGGGTGCTCCACGTGCCTGTAAAATAAGTTTTGGCCATTTGCAAAAATAGATTTGTAGAAGGAGCGAGGAGATGATTTGGACACAAAAAGCCAAACTATTTAGCAATGCAGTGAAACAGTGCACAAGTTTGCGCAACGTGATGGTTCGGCCATGGTAGGTAGAAGAGAGGTATGGGCTTGCTTTACTGATAAGGCCGAACCAACAGTTAGAAATGGTGGCGGTATGACGGTCCATGAGCTGTCAACAAGTCTAGGAGACTTAATTGGTATGGGGATCATCAGGGACAACCTAAACATCAATGAGTTTTCAACCGGGTGATTCGAGATAGTCGTCGGTTATTTATGTGAAAAAACCCAGGTATAACGAGAGATAGAGAAGTTCGGCGATAGGTTTGAAGTATACTTTATTAGTTGACGAATTATATTACCGTACTAATTAAGATGAGTTGTTTTTTAAAATGTTTGGGTCCAATGACTGTCTAGAGGTAGAGCTAATTCGGGTTGGGGATCATTAGGGACGACAAAATATAAAACGAATGATTTGAGAGATTACTTGTTTAACTGCTTGAAAAGACTTGATGAGATGGTAAGTTCGGCGACAGGTTTAAAATATTTCGAATGACGAATTATATTACCGAACTGTAGACGTTAGTTTTAAAGTGCGTAGGTATTTATTAGTCTATTAGCCGAGACTTACAACAAGAAGATAAAGGAACGATCGTTTCAAATGGATGAGTTAGTATGGAAAAAAGCGATTTTATCCATTTACGCTGAGAGTAATAAGTTTGGCATGTGATCGTCAAGTTGGGTTCATATAAAATTATAGAAATTGTCGCAGGAAACTTATATTTTGTTCAGTAATTGTAGGTGAAAGTTGCCTAAAATTTTTAATGGGAAGTATTTTAAAAAAACTAGTATCCCAGTGTATGGCAGAAGTGTAGTTGTCTCGTGACTACTGTTGTATTTGAAGTATCATTTTGAGAGAAAGACTGTGGATGGGCTTAAAATTGATATCATGTTTGAGTACCAGTTTACAAGGATAATTGTGGATTGGTTTAGGACTTATGTTATGTTTGGAGTATTGTTCTGAGGCGTTAATTTTTATAGTGTTTTTTAAATAAATAGTTATATTGATTATACCGAAAACACTAGCATCGGTTGATGTTATAACTATACCTGTAGCATAAGATTGCATCACTACTATATAACCCCATATAGGTGACGGCTCAATTGGAACCAACACCTATTCCATTTATATTTCATTTATAGTGTCGCTAAAAAATGACACTTATATACTATATGTATTGGTTTTTAACTTAAAATTGGCACCGGTGCCGGTTATTTAGAGAAAACTGACATCTACACGGAAAGAAGTATACGTACCAGTTTTAGTTTAAAATCGACACCTATAATATATTATAGATATAGTTTTTTAAAAAATCAACACATCAAAAAACCAAGCCGAGCCGCTGTCCATCTTCTAACCCCATCGAGAGCCAGCTCCATCCTTATCCTTTCTCAGATGTGTTCTCTCTCTTATCCTTTATCACCAACTTCCCTCCTCTATCATGATGTCCCCAACCCTCTTCTTCTGCGTCACCCCAACACATCATCGGCCTTCTTTGTCGGCGTGGCCTCACCCTCCCTGGTCTCAGGGTAAGACCGGTTCGACACGGCGGCTATAGCCATCAACAATGAGGAGATGCACGTGATGAGGGAGCGAGAGGGGAACCCAGAGCTGGAGGAGGCGGAGGAGGATGACGACGAGGGGCAAAAGGTGGCGGCGACGAACACCAAGACCCCCGAAGCAGCAAAAACTTCACTCAGAGTGACCAAGCAAGAAGAGGCCAAACACATGTGCAAGGTAGTAGCTGCGAGAAACAATGGCGGTGGGTTGGAGGTGGTCGTGTCGCAGCCAGAGAGCGTCGCTCTTCTAAAATTGGTATCGGTTAGAAAACAGGTACATACGACGAGTTTCCAACCGGGTGTGTAGTCATTACAATGGTCATCCTCATCTCCATCGGGCGGTAACCCTCATCAGTGTCGGGTATGGCCTCCGTCACGAAGCAAAGGTCACTGATGTGAGTAGTCATCTCTGTCGGGCAAAGACCCACCACCGATGTGTGTCATCTTTGTCGGGCCTGAAGAACAGCTCGTCACCGATATGTTTGGCCCACAAGACCAGTCAAACAAGGGCCCGACACTGAGTTAACAATCTCAAACGGGCCACAGTTAAAGCCCGTCACGGATAACTAACGATTTAATCGGGCTTAAATTATGCCCGTCATGGATGATAACAACTCAATCGATCTTTAATGTTAGCCCTCACGGATGACTGTCATCTCCATCGGGCTTCACTTAAAGCCCGTCACCGATGTGTTTTTCCTAGGAAAAAATATATTATTTTTTTGGCTAGCCTCTGGCCTTTGTTAGCCATATATCTGAAATTTACATACATTCACATATATCTGAAATTCACATACATCTGACATTCACACATCTATCCACACACACATCCATTATTCACTTATTTCTGTTGAACATATTTGACAAAATTGTAATTTATAAATAATTATCAAAATTATTCTTTGTGGTCGATTGACTCTAATGCTTATTCTTTGTCGTGGATCGACTGTCTAAAGTGACACTAGGGTCGCCACCCTCAAGTAAAGCCATTAGCCCATCTGGAACCCTCGAAACATGATATGCGCCGCCCGACGAGATGACATGTTAGAAGATGAATCTGCAGAGTTGTTCATCGAGGGCTAAGCAGACATGTGGCAATAACTAACTTATCGGAATATCTAATTTCTGCACATGAAAGGATTGAATATGTGAAAACATAATATGTGTTTAGAAACGTGTATTTATGGCTTAACAAATATGATGAACCTCAGAATCTGAAATGTGTCAGTTGCGGTCTTTCAGGAAAAACCACATAAATTTCATCACGTAGAAACCACTTATGCTCGTGTCTGGTTCCTGACATTGACACCAACGGTGGCAGCAAACCCGGAATGTATTGGTACATGCAAAATATCGATGATTCTTATTATACTTCACAAGTGCCTTATTTAGGATGTCAATGACGGATTGAAAAGATTCTTGTGGTTTCCTTAATATATCCATGACGAAAATCTTACAGTCTTTTAAATGGATAGCAAGAAGGATCCAGTGATGACTGCATACAAAGGGAGAGAGCAATTAATCCTTCAAGCACAAATGATATGTACAACAACAAATGTCATACTTACTTAAACTTGTAAGGCAAAAGGATCGTATTCATGTCCTTAAGCTTGACAAAGTAGTTGTAGAGGTAGTTCAGCACATATTTTTGGGACCTTGGGCCGTCGTCAATAACATTGGAATTGACAAGCCCTGGATCGAGGAATCCTACTTTGTTATAGTTTTCTCTACATTCAAGCGTCTCCATTCTGCATTAGAAAACAAGTTAAGATACTCTGTGAGGATATCAACTTTGAAATAATAGCGAGGGGTTCAAGTATGCTTACAATGCCCATAGCTGAAATAGCTATGCGTCTAGGTCTCTTAGATTGTATAGCTGAAATAGTTTCTTAAATTAGACCTAGATTATACCATCCTGGTGATGGAAGTCCTTGTCCCTTAAAAGATGGCGAACGTCTCTTTACCCTCCTTTACCATCTGTAAGTACCACTCTTCTACCCTTCTCATTTGAGTGCAATTTCCAACTATGTTACGATATTCAGGGGTGGTCAAAGGAGCACCGAACTTGAACTTAGCTGGCTAAGGGGCCTTCGCAATATTGTGCACATCAGTGTTACTTTTCACCCCTGAACTTTCTTGCTTATACTTCTGTGCCATGTCTTTCACAAACTCTTCCCTGGAAAATTATCGCAATTTTTTTCTTGATCGTGCGGTGGTAGTCCGAAATTGGTTTCTCCAGTGCTGGTGGCATTGCCATGCGAATGAAGTGGTCTTGTACTTCAACTGGCACGCACACAAAAGGTTTCGACCTCGCTTTATTGCCCTTCTCCAGAGATGAGCGAGCAAGCCATTCAGGGCTAGACCCGCCAAAGTCGGTGTCATACTGTAGCTCGATCGAGTCATCTTGTGGATCACCTAAGGGAGATGGATGGGTTGGATTACCTAAGGGAGAAGGAGGGGTTGGATCACCTAAGGGAGATGGAGGGGCTGACATCAGAGTTAATTTGATGTCAATGAGCTCCTTCGACCATTGGATAAAGCTTCCTCATGCAGCTCCTAAGGTTAGGACTTCGTCGTTCGGTGGATGTTGCAGCGGCATATGGACCCATTCATCCTTCACTGTATCCACTTGCACTTTTGCATATCCGGCCATAATATGCAACCTGTGCACTCTTGTATCGGCGTTTGGCTTGAATGCTAGTCCCTCGGTCGCCGGAACCGTGAAAGAGGGCATCACCTTAACTCTTAGCACGCAGTTAGTCGGTTCTGCAATATATGGTCGATGACGGCTAGGATCGGTGTTGGATTTTCCACTGCATCAGTTGATGCACAACTGCTTCCCCTTTGCGTTGGACTTTCTCATTGCGGACCGATGGTGTGCGCGATGGTTTGCTGCTCGGCTAGGATCAGCTCCTGGATCCGTTTCGCAGCATGGTCTAGCTGCTCTTTAATTTCTAAGCTCAGTTCGGCTCTAACCTGCTCCCGGATCCTCTCAACCAGGCGTATTCTGGAAGTCCATATTTCCAGAGGACATTAGAGCCAACGCCCCTTGTCCGTCCATGGTGTTCGTTGGTGCCCAACACTTGCGTGAGGATGTCATCCTCGCGTCTATCGATGTAGGCCTCTTGGGAGAACTATCTCAAGTCAACCAACTCTTCTGCATTACAATTGAGATCAGTATAAATTGAGTGTGTGATATGTGTAAAGAAAGTAAAGATAATAAGGTGAGACACTTACAATATTTTCGTAAACATGTTGATCCTGGGGATTTAGCTGAGTGAATGTCCCATCGCTGTTCTTTACGGCCCTTGCCCTTGTCCAACTTCTTGCACGTGGGTGCGGGATATCGGCAAATGGGGCCAGCGTGTTCGATGCTTGTGCCGCCTCATCCTCTTTCTGCCATTGTTCCTGTTTCCCCGCATATCCTCCGTTGCCAAGCCGGTGCGGGTGCACGTAACGAGTCTGGAGTGCCCTATAAGCACATCGCTTCTGGCTCGGGATTCAACATTTGATTTCTTTTCGTAGAACTCCTCCCACACGGCTGGCGTGATGAAGGGATATTTCTCAAATACCTCCGGGGTGCTGGTCTTGAGGACGTAGTCGGTGACCAGCTTGGACTTGAAGCTCTTCCAAGCATGTCCCATCGTCAAGAAAGCTGTCCGCTTTAGCCTGTCCTCTTCAGTTGCAGGATAATCGAAACTCTCCTTGAACTTTAGCCAAGCATTTTACTTCTCCAAGTCCGACACCTCCTTGATATGATCATGCAAAATACTAAAGGTCTGTTTTCACAGATCGTCTTGAACTTCGTGGGCACATTTGGGGGAGCGGACGACACTCCTAGGAGGTCCACCTCTGTTATAGTGTAACGTTCCTTTGGGATTTTACTAGGGCTTCTAATGGTCCGTATCCTTGTGGACCCATTAGTTGTCGTTGACATTGAAGAGTCGTGCTGAGCCATCATCTAAATACCTTAGTGTTAAGGACATGCATAAATCGAGTAAGTCTAAATTTTTTCCTTCTTCTTCTCTTTAGGTTTTTTCTCTATGTTTTTCTATATTGACATGTCATTACCATTTAGTGTTTAGCCAAGAGAGAGAAATAGAGGAGAATGAGGTGAGGTGAGGGAGATAATGTGGTGAGGTGACCGGAGAAGTCATATTTCATATATACAAATATGCATAAGAAATTCCTAATGTCCATTCATATTCAAAATTAATTAACATTGAAAATTAATTTTCAAACATAGAGATATCACAGTCCATATATATATATATATTCAAAATTCGTAGTCACACCATATATTAATAGACAGAGGTATCACATATATATACAATACTCAATATTCAAACATAAATTTCATGGTCAATATAATTCAAAATTTCAATATATCGCAGTCCATATAATTATAAATTCAATAGAATTTGAACAGCCGGGGGTGAGAGGGGGCGTCGGCGAGGGCAGCAAGGGGAGCGGGGAAGGGTGGAGGGCGTCGTTGGGATGTTGGCCGGGGGCGACGGGGAGCAACGGCGTCGGATCAGCGACGGAGGGCGACAACAGGGATCAACGACATTAGTGGGACCACGACCGGGGGTGGTGGGGGGAGCCACGGCATCGAGGCGGCGAGCAACGGCGTCGGGCGGCGATGCGGAGGGCGACGGCGGCGGAGCAACGGCCGGTGGGGTTGGTCGAGGCGGCGGGAGGGGGGAGCAATGGCGTCGGAGGGCGAACAATGGGGAGAGGAAAGAGGAGAGAGAGAGGGACATCGGCCGAGGAGAGGAACGGGACTAACCTAGCGACGGCGCTGGGTGGTGGCGGCGAGGGAGGACGCGAGGGACGGTGGCGGTGCTAGGGTTCTTCGAGGACTTAGAAATTTTTGTGATAGTGTAGATCTGAATCAGCGTGCTCTTTTAAAGAAATTCAAAGCAAATTTGTGACGGGTTTTAGATTAAGCCCGATTGAGTTGAATCATCTCAATCGGGCTTAATCTAAAGCCCGTCGAGATAAGATTAAGTTTGGCGCGGGAGGTCGATGGGAAAATTACATCAGTAACGGGCTAAAACCGATGCCCATCACTGATATAGTAATTGGTGACGGGCTTAAATACCTAGCCCGATCGCATAAAATCAACATCACAATCGGGCTTGTACTAATGCCCATCACAAATGCTCTTATCGGTGATGGGCTTAGAGTTTCAAGCCTGATCGAATGAGCTCATCATCTCAATCGGGCTATAATTTATGCCCATCACCGATGATAACATCGGTGACGGGCTTGAAGTTTCACGTCCGATAGAATTTCATCATCATCTCTATTGGGCTTCCATTAATGACCGTCACCAATGTTTTCGTTGGTGACGGGCTAAGATATTAAGTCCGATTAGATTGATTTTTCGAAGTATTTAAATATATTGCAAATACTATTACTACAAATACTATTATTATAAACCAAGTACATATGAAGTCTCTCTTCTAAACCAAGTTTATATAAATACTATGATTCATATGAAGTCTCTCTTTTAGCGAAGTTCATATAAATACTATTAATATAAATATTTCAATGAACTTTTAGTCTAACATATTTTCATGAACTATAAATACTATACATAGCCTAGTTTCCTTTTAAACAAATATTTCTATCAGTTCAAAGACAATGGAACACCATCAAAAATTACTTCATTATAGTGAGCACAAATAGACCAAGCCGTCAATATGAATATTTCTCGGAAGATTTTGGAGTTGAAATCATATCGGGCTTTGACTTTCCTATGTTCTTGTGCGCTTCAAGAATAATCCGCAGGAGTATATGCTTTCTTGAGTTTGATCCTGTTTCACATACTCGCTTTCATCCATGACTACAAGCATGACGGGAGAAGAGGCTTCTACCCTGATCCGCGCCTGTTTGGGAGTCATTGCACTTGTAGCCCTATGATCTTATCACCCTCCAGCTTCTGTCCACATTCTCGTCGTCATCTTCGTCATCGTTGTGATAGTCTCCTTCCATGTTACCCCAAATACTCAGGACATCTCCGTCGAAGATGGTGTAAAGTTTGTCTGCATTAACATGTAAAAAATACGTAAACTTTCAAAGCTTTCTTCTGCATGGTTGCTTGATTATATGATGTTTCATTGCTCCTCGGTACAAAGACTTGTACTACCTTGCAAGAAGCTGATCTGAACACTAGTATAGAAATGGCGAGTGAAAAATGGCTCATCCTCTCTTAGCTGGTAATAAAGATTCCATCGACCGCGACTCGCTCGAGTGTGATATTTGCTTCTTGCCATTTGAAACTTGATTTTACATGGTAATCCTAGACATTGCACCCCATCATTTTGAATTAGGCGAGACCGAGGTCGGCGAAGAAGGCGTCAGGGCCCTTTTACGGACCAGCAGCGAGATGCGGTGGTGTTGCCGACGAGACGACTAAGATGACCTACTGCATTGACCGTGACTCGTCAAAGTGTGAAATTTTCTTTATACCTTTTGAAGCTCGAGTTTACATGGTACTCCTAGACATGGATCGTACTAACGCACGCGTCCACTACTCGTCACCACCACCTTCATAACAAACGGTTGTATGCATGCATTGCAAAAGGACATGATTGAATTGACTTATGATTTTGGAACAAGAGGTAGTCCCCCTTGCTTTGAGGGAAAACTCTTCAAAGCTTGCAAACTCAAATCATGTCTCTATGGCTCTAAACATTGCCGAGGTTACATGGACTTTTAAATACTGTATTTTAAAGTCCATCTAACCTCGACAATGCAGACGAACTTTACATCATCTTCGACAGAGAAGTCCTGAGTATTTGGAGTAACATGGAAGAAGGAGACTATCACAAGGGCGACGAAGATGGCGGCGAGAATGTGGACAGAAGCTGAAGGGTGATAAGAGCATAGGGCTACAAGGGCACTGACCACTATTTTTCAAATTTTCTTGGAAAAAAAGACAAAAATTTGCTCCCCTCAACCTCCCATCTCTGGGATAACCAGCACAAGGAGTGAAGGGGGTATTTATAGACCGAGAAACCCATCAAATACATCGGTGACGGGCCATAATATCGGGCCGTAAGTGTTATCTCAATCGGCTATAGTTTTGGGCCCGTCATGGTATATATCGGTGATGGGCTTTTATGTGTGCCCGACAAAGATAACATTGATCATCTTTGTCGGGCATTTTACTGTGTCCGTCACCGATAATTGTAATCTGTTACAGGTTATAGTTTTATAAATATCTAACATGTCTATGCGTGTATATCTTTGTCTGTACCTTTTAAAGACCTATTTGAGATGATTTCGTTGTGACTCAGGTATGTGATGGTCCATCACAGAGGAGAGGTTCTGTGTCGGTTCGATTTGATGATCAACGGTTCATTATTTTCTCCGGCTACAATACGATATATTACAGTTGTACAGTTCTTTAATTTGTACGGTGCTTGTTATAGTATTTTATTATGTTCCAGCGATACAGACCTTTTCTACAATGATACACGTTGATCTGGGCCATCCAAATCAGATCGCTACGACTGCCATGAGTTGCAGTCACTTCTACTAGAACATCAGCTGATCTGGACCCTTTGTGTCGGAGAGAAGAAAAATAAAAAAATTAAGAAAATATATAAAACAAGATGAGAGATTAACAAATAATTAATCAAATATTAATTATTTTAAACATAAAAAATGATTAATATATGATTTGAGCGTTTAGCGTGCCCGCGTAAAAAGTTTACTCTCTTTATGGTGCGAACGAACGTCCGAACACAGCTAAGCTGTTTGTACCATGAAAGGTACGGTTGTGCACCCATCATTCAATTTATGGGGATTATTTATATTGTATATTGTATTGAAGAAAAGGCCGTTTCAAACCATTTGCATTGCAAAGTTGTTGAACATACACATTGAAATACATACTTAAATATGAAGTCGACATGATTTTTGGGAGCTACTTGCTGAACTCAAGGGCCCAATGGTCGGCGAAAATGTAGGTTGCCTTGAAGGCACCACTGAAGCCAGAGTCCATGGCTAGCGTGGCAAACTCCGACTTCGTCCTTTCCTTTCCTCCCCGGAAATTGTTGAACATAATCGTATCCATCCGGAATGGATTTTGTGCAGCTGGAACCGGCTCTGGGATAGTCGGGAGAACAATCTCCATTGCAATCACCTTCCCATTGTTTGGGAGAGCTTGATGGCAATTCTTGAGGATCTTGATGCAGTCCTCATCGTTCTGTAGGTGGAGGACCGACTGCACATATTTGCAAGCACCATATTGGTTTCTGATTTTTAATATGCATGATAAACTCGCAATTAATTCCTTTAAATATAATGCATACCCACGGGCCACGGCTATTTCCTGGTCCATCCAAGTTCAACGAAATGAACTAAGATATATATGACTCTTTAAAAATTGAAACTTAGATCATCTAATTAAAGGGTGGGCCAATAAGTTCCTATGCATATCGACTTGTGCTGCCCTCAGTTTCAATCGCTACATTTTTTTCCTAAGATAATCAAACATTTGTTTTACATCTCTTGAGTTGTCGGTTGTAACATATAGATGTTTATGAATGTAAGACAATTAATACGAATTATTATAGCGAGCATGCTATCTTTGTTTAAAATTTAAATACTGAATTCAAGGAGAAGCAGTTGTTAGATGCCGTTCATCCTACCTTTAACAAAATTGCATCACCATTGGGTACGCTCTCAAACATATTTCCTGCTACATGTTTCACACCTGCTTGAAAAGTCAAATAACACAGGTAAGTGTAGTACGTATTTCCTAGTGTAACATCCTGAAAATCTTTAAATAAAATCCGAAAACTAAAATTTGAAGCCAACAAAAATTTTCCAAAATTTGCATCATGCTAGATCTTCCCCAAGTTCACATTTATATTTTTTTACCAGTGTCAATTAAAATTCATTCAAATTCCAAATCATCTATGACATTTAAATCTCAAAGTAAAATGCTTAGAAAAAGAAATCCTAAATCAAAAGTCCATTTTCCATCCTTGGGCTCAAATCTCTCTCTCCCTTTTTATTTCTTTTTCTTGTTCCTCCTCAGCTGGCCCAAACTTAGCGCGCTCTCTCTCCTCGCGGCCTAGCCAAAGCAGGCCAACCCCTACCCAGTTGGAATAAGTTCATCTGAGGTCCCTTAACATTACATTGAATTCGATTTTCGTCCTTGCGCGTCAAAACCAGATGCAGCGGGTCCATGAACTGTCAAAACCAGTGCAACATAGGTCCCTTGGTGGTTTGGAAGGCGGTTTTGGCTGATGTGGCGCCTACGTGGCTGCTTTGACTCGGTCTTTATATGACGTGGTAGTGACGTGGCGCTTACGTGACAATTTAATTTTAGAGAAATAATAAAATTTATGAACCCACCTGTCAGTTACACCAAAAATAATAATAAAAAATGTTAGGGCTCACGCGACACCACTTCCGGAACTTCTCATTTCTCAAGCAGATCAATGGAAAATCCATCCGGACATAAATTAAGTCTGGATCGATTAGTCAAACCGTTGAGCTTGAGGTCACAAAGAGAGCCACACATACTGCATGCTACGCACCTGCCGATCGATCGAGCCGCATGCAACGGGGGCACGGGTGCGCCGTAGCCGCTCGCGCGATCCGCAACGTCGCGATCGATCTATGGTGTGGGCGCGGGTTAGGTGTCGTGAGCCGGTGAAACGGCCGGAGCCGAACACATGGCGGCCGTCCCCGCGCGCGTGCGTGTGCGCGATGCGAGAGATCGCGACGAAATGCTCGTGTTTCGCCGAGGATACCATGGGAGACGACGTCGGTCGTGCGGTGCGTGCGTCGGTGTGCCCCGCGAAACCTCGCAGCTCGGCACGAGGGCGGGCTCATCTTCATTGCGGCAGAGATGAGGGCAGCGGCGGCGTGGGAGGCGTCGTCTCCCGCCTTTCCTCGGCGACGTCCTCTCCACTCGCCAGCCGGCCTGCCCAGAGAGAAGAAAAGTGTGAGAGAGAAAGAAGGAAGAGAGAGGAGAGGGGGAGAGAGATGAGGGGAGTTGGGGAGAGAGGAGGAAGAAGAGGAGGGGTGAGAATGACATGTGGGACCCACATGGGCTCCACCATTTTTTATTAAATTTTTGGTGTAACTGACAGGTGGGTCCACAAATTTTATTATTTCTCTAAAATCAAATTGCCATGTAAGCGCCACGTCAATGCCACGTCATATAAAGACTGAGTCAAAGCAGCCACGTAGGCGCCACGTCAGCCAAAACCGCCTTCCAAACCACCGAGGGATCTATGTTGCACTGGTTTTGACAGTTCAGGGACCCGCTGTATCTGGTTTTGACGTCTAAGGACGAAAATCAGATTCGATGTAATGTTAAGGGACCTCAGATGAACTTATTCCTACCCAGTTCGTCCCTACGCCCTAAAAGTCTATTTACCACTCCCCTTTTCTTTCCACGCGACCGCCCGCGGCTTTGCCTCCGCACACCGCCGGATTGGCGTCGGGCGAGGCCCACTCATCAGAACAAGGCGATGCCGCAAGCACCCGCCCGAGCCAACCGCGCAAGGCCATACCCTTCCTCGCGCCTCTCCTTCGCCTAGCGGGCCAAATGGCGCGCCGCCTCCCTCATCCTTGTCCTCGGCACGTCGGACGCCCCCGCACGTCACCAACCGGCCCGCGTCGCATCCATACCCCCTTTTTTCCATGCCGCTGACGCCGACCCGCCATCCATGGCGTCCTTCCGTCCTCACCACGTCGTCTCACGTGCCGCGTCGGCCACCTTCAAGCAAGGACGCTAGTACAGCCACCCACGCTAGCCATCCACTCCACGACCACGACCAATTGACGACGTCGCCGAAGGACGAACTGCACGTCGGAGTGAGAGGAGGCGCCGTCCCGGCTTGACATCGATCGTCCCCAACCCGTACCTCGACGCCCGTCGTTTCGTCTTCCCCTCCACTCGGTTGCACCGCTTCCCAACCACCGCACGGTGAGCGCCGCGCCGCCCTCCGTTTCCCCTTCTCTCTCAGCCACCATCGCCGCTCCTCGAAGCCATCGCTCCGTTCGCGTAGAGCCACCGCGCCGGGCCATCTTGGCCATTGCGTGCGCCGTCACTCGCCGAAGGGCGGTGAGGTCCGGCGACCCCTCCCCGGGCCACCACCGGTCTCCCGCACCTTGCACGACTAGCGCCCGCGTTCGGCTCCGCCGAGCGGGCGAAGCAAAGGAGGAGTAGGGGATAAATCCCCTCCCCTCTCCAGCTGACTTGTGGGCCTCACTCGTTAACCACCTAGTTAGTCACAAAATGAAAATAATTAAGTTAATGATGTTACTTAATCCTTAGACCAACCCGTTGGATCTAGTTATTAAGAAACTCTAATTAAAACAAGTTTAATTAATTGTGTCATCGATCTGACCAAGTCTACCTTGACCCAGCTGCCAGTGAGCCTTTAACCTTAGCCAGTAGAAGACACAATATTGCATAGTGTCTTTTCGCAATTATTTCTTTAATTTAAATTTGAATCTTTAAACACTCATTACTCTTTCATCTAAGTCCAAATCTAGTGAAACTTTCGCCACCCTTAGCAGACGTTGAGCCAGACTCCCCAGAGGAGCTTCAGGCACCCACCCCAGCTAGCCTCGATAGGACATCCTATGGCCATGGACATGGCCCCTTTCCTGGCCGCGGACGTGGTCGCCCGAACCACCCAGTGACACCCGAGACTTTAAAGTACACTCAGTCTTCACTCTTCAGACACAGTTTACAACCCTAACACTCCTCGTCGCCGTAGCCGCTCTCCACGCCACTCCTAGGAGATTGTCCCTCGTTACACCCAACAGTGTGGTACCGCCACAGCGCCCGCCACCATGAGTAGACAGAGGACCAGTGGATCCTTAGTAGTAGCACCACTTAGGTAGTCTTTTGGTTAGCAGACCCTTATCCTTAGATTTCTGCATTAGGCGATGATCATGTTAGACTATGTGCTATGGACAGTTGAGGCAGCATCATCTTTTATGTATTGTCTATTGTATGTCTCTCTCTAATTGCGGTCAGTGTGCAGTAAGAGTCTACATGTACTTAAGCTGGAGCTAGTGCAGCTTTTATGTGTTATATTATCCGCCTTGTGAGGCCTTTATTTGGAAAACTTGCTTGCTACACATCACTTAATTCAATTGGAACTACCTTAATAACCTTACCCCCCATACGGCTAAATGTTTCTTCTCCCCCCTCCCTCCTATATCTTTCAAATGGTGAACACTCGTGCAACTGGATCTAGCGTTGGATGAGCGAATGAGGCAGCAGCAGCACCACCACCTCCACCTCTCCCTGCTGACCCCACCATCGCACAGCTGCTAGCCACCCAAAACCAATTGATGCAAAGCTTGATAAACACCTATGCCGCAAACAACCAGGCAGCCCAAGGCGGACAAGCAGCCCAAGGAAATCGTAACCTAGCCAACTATGGATAATTCATGAGAACCAAGCCACCTGTTTTCGTAGAGGCTGAAGAACCACTCACCGCTGAAGACTGGCTGCACACAATTGAGAAGAAGATGGAGCGCATTCGTGCTAGGAATGAGGATAAGGTCCAGTTTTTCTACTAGCCAGCAAGATGGGCCAGCTAGTGACTGGAGGGACACCTACAAGGCGTCTCACGAGGAAGATGCGAAAGAAGTTAACTGGGAAGAATTCACAGCATCATTCCATGAGAACTTTATGCCTGCTACCATGATGAAGATGGAGAGGGATGAGTTCAGGAAGCTCTAGCAGCACAACATGAGTGTGTAGGAGTATTTGAACATGTTCACTCAATTGGCTCGCTATGCCCCTATGGATATCCCTGACGAGGATGAGAGGATTGACAAGTTCCTGGGTGGGCTAAATGATACACTACATGGGCCCTTGATCATTCAGGACCACGCCAGCTTTCAGGGCATGGTCAACAAATCCTTGAAGTCCAAAGAAGACAATCGAAAGATGGAGAACAACAAGAAGCGCAAGTTGGCTGCCTTCAAGAGCCATCAACCGGGGATGCAAAGGTTCAAGAGTGCCACCACTCAGGCTTGGAAGCCTATGTACCTAGCACATCCCTGCCCTCCTTCAACTTGTGTACCTGGCACATCCTTGCCCTCCTTTAGCTTCCACTCCTGCTATCCCTGTTGTTCATACTTTGACTCCAGGGTTGCGCACTCCAAGTCCCACTATCCTTGCAGAAGGTGCAGCTACCAACCTCAACTGTTTCACCTGCGGTGAGAAGGGACACTTCACCATGGCATGCCCGCAACTCCAGGTTGCACTAATTCGATTCCCGATCGGGGCTACACTAGCCCAAGTTGTACCCATCCCTGCAACACCACGTGGAGGCCCAGCAGACCCTAGTGAAGATGAGAACACTGACATCCATTGCAAGGGGATGTGAACCATGTCCACGTGGAAGAAGCACATGAGGACCAAGGTGTTCTGATCGGTATGTTCTCAATCAATTCCATCCCCACCCTCATGCTTTTCTATTTCGATGCATCACATTCTTTCATACCACCAAAACTCCTTACAAAGCATCAACCTCTAGTTATACACTCTCCTAGGTGAGATCTCTATGTTAGTAGGATTAGTGAGAAGGTCCCACTTTTTCTACAGGGGGAATTATTCCCCACTGACCTCATCATTCTACCCTCCAAACACCTAGACATTATTCTAGGCATGAATTGGCTAGGGAAGAATCATGGGATGATTGATTGTGCAGAGAGAGAGCTAACTCTTAGCCGTAAGGGTAGAGACCCAATAAGAATCAAGGTTGGGATGCCAAGGCTAACAAAGGACAAACAGCGGGGGAATCAAGTCAACCTACTCCTAGAAGTGACCCTCGTAGCACTTGAATACCCAGATGTATTCCTAGATGGACTTCTAGGAATTCCACTAGATAAAGACATCGAGTTCATCATTAACCTCGTACCTGATACTGCACCCATTTCCAAGAGACCTTATAGGATGTCGGCCAATGAACAAGAAGAACTGAAGAAGTAGGTCAAGGAGCTTCAGGAGAAAGGGTACGTCCGACCTAGTTAATCCCGGGAGCCCAGTGCTCTTCGTAAATAAGAACGATGGTAGCCAACAGATGTGCGTTGACTATCGAGCCCTCAATGAAGTAACCATAAATAACAAATATCCCCTCCCAAGGATCGACGATCTATTTGATCGACACTAAGGAGCTTGTGTATTCTCGAAGATTGATCTTCGCTCAGTCTATCACCAACTAAAAATCCGACCTGATGATGTGCCTAAAACAACCTTTTCCACCAGGTATGGCCTGTACAAATTCATGGTCATGTCCTTTGGGCTGAACAATTCCCCTGCCTACTTCATGAATCTCATGAACAAGGTATTCATGGAGTATCTGGACAAGTTTGTCGTCGTGTTTATTGACGATATCTTGTTATACTCCAAGACTGAGGAGGAACATGTGGAACACTTAAAGATGGTATTGGAGAAGCTGCGAGAACACTAGCTGTATGCACGGTACATTTTATGCAAATAACCTTATAACATTCTTTGAATCATATATGCATTATCATGTTGTAGTGGTGGCTTGCGAGTACTACTCATCGTTGCTATTTTTCCCCCTCTAAGAGTTAGATTCTGGAAGTGAACCATGAGAGCAGCTCCTAGAGGAGGAGGAACCGATGGAGGCGTCATAGAACCTAAGTTTCCAGTCGATGCCTATGGACAAGCGCAAGGTCACTGCAGCTTAGCTTCCGCTATTTTATCTATCTATTTTTCTATTTTGCTTCAGTCCATTATGTTCCCTGTTGGAAACTATTTGTATCCCCAATATGTTGTATGACTTATGACGTAAAAGGCAATGTATTAGCAGTTATTTGTGTAACAAACTATTAATTCAGGAAATTGGTACGGAATGCACATGAGGTTTTCGGTCTCAAAAATCGGGGGCCAATACCTAGCCATCATTTGAGTCCTTTTACTAATTTGCAGCACGTGTTTCCTGTGCTTCTATTCATATTTCTCGTCTATACAGGGGCGGATCTAAAAACACCATCCGAGGAGGGCTATTTATTAAAGGGTTGCTTAGGCTGGCTGCAGAAGAAACTTTGTTGCGCTGAACGTCAGATATTTCTATGGGCTGCAGAAGACCTGCTTGTAGGAAATTTGGGCTACGCCCCGGGCTGTAGCCCTCTAGCTTGGGCCTGGATCCACCCCTGCGTCGATAAATGATTTCATATTTTAAACTATATAGAACCACAAAGGGTTTTTAAAAAGTGAGCAAATTTCATAAAAGTAATAGATTTTGGGTCATATATTACGCCAAAAACATCAGCCTTCTGTATTTCTTTCTCCAATCAAAAGAATCTCATGTTTTAGGTAAAAGTGTCATAAAACCTCGTGTCTATGACTATACCATCTAGTCTTTATTTTCTTTCTTTATACGTTTGTAAGACACTAGCTAATAAAATTAATACATGACATTTTGAGAGTACACATCATATTCTTTACCGTGGAATATATGTGGATAAATATATGTTAATTGTCATAGAAATTAGGGATGAATTTGGGTTAAAATATTATGAAAATGATGTAAGAAATAATGATTTAATCTGCTAGTGGGTTGTTTTAGAATTTAGTGATAAATTATAGGGCTGCATTCGGGATGTGAGTTTTTCCGCATGAAAAACGGTGTTGCCCATTAGTAAGTACTAATTAAATATTAAAAAAATTAAAAGATAGATTAATATAATTTTTAAAATAAATTTTCTATATAAAATTTTTGAAATAAGACACAATAATGTTTAGCAGCAGTTTGAGAGCGCGCATATGGAAAATAAAATAATAGAAGGCTGTGTTTAGATCCTGAAAAATTTGGTCAAAATGTCACATCAATACTTTGGACACACATTTGAAGTATTAAACATAGACTAATAAAAAAACAAATTACAGAATCCGTCTGTAAACGACGAGACGAATTTATTAAGCCTAATTAATCCGTCATTAGCAAAAGTTTACTGTAGCACTTTATTGTCAAATCATAGTCTAATTAGGTTTAAAAGATTCGTCTCATAAATTACATGTAAGCTGTACAATTAATTATTTTTTAGTCTATATTTAATACTTCATTTATGTGTCTAAACTTTCGATGTGAAGGGTGTAAAGTTAAAGTTGGAAAGTAGGAGAAAGAAGGCTAGATGGATGTAATAACTAGTGCCGTACCCGGAAGAGATGGAGCTTGAGATATGACGTGAGGCAGGTCGAAGTTTACGGCAGTTATGTGCTTGTATCGGGAGGTGATCATCTCCAAGGTGGTGCCGGTGCCCCCGCCGACGTCGACGAGCACGCCGACGCCGTCGAACCCATGGAAGCGCTCGAGCAGCTTGCCGATGATCATCATGGAAGGAGCTCTACCGGCCTGGCTGGAGAGCATGTTGAGCCGGTGGTTCGTCCCCATGTACTCGTACACAGGCATCCCGTGAGCCCTTTCGAACGCCGATGACCCGCCATTGGCCACCGCCGCCGCCAAGTTATGCCTTCGAATTCAGATGGAAGAACATCTGAACATGTCGTGTAGCTAAACTACTTTCGTCGTTGCAAATTTGCAATGGATATTTGTCAATTACTGTACATGCTTACCAGGTGTTAACAAAGCCCTCGCTGATGGCGACCATGGCCAGTGGTGCCAGAGATCCTTGGTGATGGTTGTGGGCGAACCATCTGCAGACAGGCGCCGGCGTGTACCGCCGGAGAGCTTCGCCGCCAGGCCCCGTCTCTGTCGAGCACTTGACGACGTTATACGACGCGAGGAGCCTCAGCATGCGGTCCACCGCGGACGCCGCCTCGGCCTTGTCCGCCGCCGGGAGCTGCGCGGCCAGCTCGTCGGCGCTCAGTGCGCGGCCGTCGGCGGCAGAGCTAAGTGCGTCGAGAAGGCCGAGCTCGATCACCGCCTTCATTGTCATGGAGACGGTGAAGGCGGAGATTAGCTCATGCGCGTGCAAGTATGTCGCTTCCTCGTCGTCGGCGGCGGCGACCACAGCGGCCGGCCGGAGTGCTGGTAATGTCCGTAGCCATGTGAGCTTGTCTGATCTGGTGTGTGTGTGTGGAAGCAAGGGACAGCTACAGGCTAGGTAGTATACTCCCTTCCTCACATAATATAATATAATACGAGGCCTGGTCCGTTTGATATTTAAGCAACACCATCTGAAAGTTAAATCAAATGTAAATTCAATGATATTATTTTTAGCAAATAATATTTATATTATATTAACACAATAAAATTCTAAAATACGTGCGTATCATTATGAAATGAAAGAAGTACCAGTATCTATCTCTCTCACTATCAGTGTTTCTCTCTCTCAATATTCAAAGTTATCGGTGTATGCCATGATCTCATTTTGTCAAAGATATTTCGAGGTGCTAATAAGATCTTGCCAAGATTTGATCTCGGCTGTAAAAAAATTGTTTTTCGCAAATAAAAATTCAACTAGATTTAGAAAAGAAAGGACATTATGATTTTTGAGGATGGCTGAAATAAATCTAGAGCGCACAGCTTGTTAGACCCTAAAATTACTCTTCTTTTATTCATTCATCAGTGCTACAAAAAACACATTGTCCAACAGATGATACTACCCATCATACATGTGTGTTGGTATTTAAGTATAAAAATATGAGTGTTGGTATTTAAGTATAAAACCGGTACCTATTTGATATTATAGGTGCTGATTCTAATATAAAGTGTCATGTTGCTATTTATATAAATGTTGTTTCTCCAAAACAATCAGTACAGGTGTCGATGGTTGACCAGCCTGAACACATGGCAAAACCGACACCTACATGTTCGGAAGAAAAAAAAAGTAAAAATAGCAGGATCTATTCATTTCACATACAGATCAGATGTAAAAAAACAATCAAATTCATTCGTCAACATACAAATCCATCCATATTCATATTCATTCAAATTCACAACAACATTTCATATCTATTCATCAACATAAACACATCACCATAGCCGCATTCATTCACATTTATTGTCACATCCAAAATGACAACAATTTCATATATATATATATACACACACACACCCACACACCCACACATACACACATATACGTGTATATATATATGTATAGCTATGTATACATATATATGTATATATATATGTATGTATATATATATATTTATATAAAACCTAAATTCTAAACATTTGCATACATATATTTATATATCTCTATAAACCTCTGCCCTGCGCCGCTGCCTCCTCGCCGCCACGCCGAGATGAGATCACCGTACGCCACCTACTCGTCGCCTCCTTGTCGTCGGGAGAGAGAGTGAGGGAGATAGAGTGGATAAGGGAGAGAGAGAGTGAGGGAGTGGCCGGTATTATATATGTAAAAGATAGGTGCCGGTTTCTAGTTAAAGAACTGGCACCTATCTCCCTCCCTAATTTTGTTCCTTTAATAAATAATTGTGTCTATTTAATTTTTTATACAAAATGAGCCTATTATTTAAATGAATCTTTCTACCTTAAATAAATTTTCTACTTTATTATCTTCTCCTTCATTACTTTATTATCTTAAATAAATCTCCTATATTTGTAAAAAAAGAGTATAAAGAGCCTAAATAAGCAATTAATATTTGCACATAATAGGAAAAATAGAGCACACATAATATGTTCCTAAATTTGGTGATTTAAAAGAAACCATAATTGCACAAATTACTACATTAATTTACAAATTAATTTAAACCCTAAGTACTAGCCCTTCTTGATGATCGTTTCGTAAATACAAGGCTTCTTCATCTTTTTTATCTGCTTCCTCGTTTTCCGATTCGACGTCAGTTGTGGGTGGCGGTTGCTCATAGGTTGGTCGTACTCATCTTTATCGACGTTATTCTCCATTCCAGCAATACTAGCTTGTCTTCGAAAACAACATGACATGGCTTGGCGGATCTTGCGAGTGATGGGTATTTGACATAGAATACCTGTTTAATGGATATTTGCGAGCACAAATGGCTCATATTCATAGCCAACATCCTTGAAGTCAACGATGATCACCCTACTTGTCAACTTTCAACCCCTATGGAATTATCTCCCACTTGCATCAGAATAGAGGAACTTTGAGGACTCCATAAGATAGCTCTCAGACTGAAACTGAAACATGCCTGCTTGTTGCCTTCATCATCAAAGGCATATATGCGTACACCAATATTTTGATTAGTACTCTGGTTGTCTTGATCTTTGGTGTAAAAAGTATACCCATTTATGTCATAGCCTTGGTATGCGTGGATTGTGTTGGATGGCCCCTGAGACAAAGAAAACAGTTGGTCACTATCGACATCTGCAGTTGTCAGATACTCCATCAACAATTTCCCAAACTAAAGTTTATGCTTCTTCGCGAGCTATGCCTCCGACTTCCTAGGACTGTCATTGCGGATTTTATCCAAGTGCATGTCCACGTAAGAAGGCACCAAAGCCGATTGTTGTAATACTACAAAATGTGCTTGTCTTATGGTTTCTCGATGAGAGGGGGACAATTTTCTTATGGCCTAATATTCCTCTTCTAAACATCCTGCCCTCATGACGAGGCCCAACCCACATGCTATGCAGCTACATTGAGCCTAGTATCTTTACTTGTTCCATAAGATGAGCTACAAGATGCACCATTATATCAAAAATTAGAGAGGGAACAACATCTTGAGCTGGCAAAGAGTTAGAATCACGTTCTCCTGAAGCTTGTCCAATGAACCCGGATCAATAACCTTCCGATTCATCACTTTAAAGAACTGGCACAACATGATGATGGGGTCTCAGACCTTTTTTTGGAAGGATAACTCTGATTGTGACCGGTAGTAGCTGCGTCATAAGCACGTGGCAGCGATGTGACTTCATTCCAACCAACCTCTTATCTTTCATGTTAACTAGTTTCTTAACGTTTGCACAATAACCGGATGAGACTTTGACATCCTGCAAACATTCCAACATACTCGTTTTGTCTGTAGCACTAAGAGTGAAACATGCCAATGGAGAGGTAGTAGCGGCCATTTCCTTTGTCCTGAGGATGCAGCTCTTTCCTGATATTAATGTCTTCAAGGTCTCTTTGTGCTTCCAAAGTATCGTTTGTTTTACCAGGTGTGTTCAACAATACCCCGACAACGCTTTCATACACATTCTTCTCCACGTGCATCACATCAATTGCATGAAGGATATCGAAGTCTTCCTAGTATGGTAGGTCCCAAAAGACGGATTTCTTTTTTCCAAAGAGAGATCTCACCGCTAGATGTGGATGCATGTGTGCTTCCACTCCCTTTACCAAATATAACTTCGATATCATTCACCTCCTCCCAGACGTCATTGCCTGTTATGAACTTTGGACGTGCTCCCTTTTCCACTATCCCATCAAAATCTCTTGTATTTCGGCGGTACGGGTGATTCTGTCTGAGGAACCTTCAATGGCGCATGTACATGGTCTTCTGGCAGTGATTCCGCTACTTGCCTCTTGGTTGGGCCATTCACCTTACACATGCTTTCATGCCCTTCACCCTCTGGCCTGACGTGTTACCAAGTGTTGGGTAGTCTTGTATTATTGTTAACAAAATAGCCTAACATGTGACATACTCTCGTTTGTACGCATCCTTCCATAGTTGTCACATCCAAAAATTCACAAGTAATTTCCAAACTAATTTGTGCATTAAACCCTCATCCAGGAATCAACCGAGACACACGAATCGTCAATTTGAATGTACAGTACCAAATAAACTAATGCGATAAATACTTAAAAAAGAGGCACTTAGTCCTCACCACGAAGAAAAACTACAACGAAAAAGAAAATCTAGCGAAGCTTCAGCTCTACTCCCACAGGTAACTCAACTGGGATCTAAGCCAAAAGGTGTTCTCCTTCAAAATCATTCTTCAACTATGGTTGATGATTATTGCAAGATGAGTATATGGAATACTCCGCAAGACACATAGCAAATATGCGAGTGCACGAGAATAACAAAGAATAGCTATAATAGGGTTTCATTTGTAAAGGCAACATTTAGCAAAACATTTGAGAATTGTAAAACAGTTGAGTAATTAATCAACAATGAACATCACTCCTATGTTGCATAGGCCTAACCATCTCTGAACAACCAATCCCGATTTCTCAGATCTAAACTCCATAATAGGAGCTAACAAATTATCGTCAATTTATTATCATTAATGAGTAGTATGGGACTAATCACGAAAAACATTGCTAGGCTCGCCCAAAACCATGGGCATGACTATTCGAATAGTTTTACTCTGGCCAGAGTTGTACCAATGTACCCACAAGACATGATTCCACACATGTTACCATGCCTCAAAATACTACCATTGTGTTGCAAAGGGAGAAATCGTGACAAAACCTTCGCATAACACGCCCAACAGAATGGTCACCCACCAAGACCCCAGTAGAGGTGACCGAACCTCTAGGATAGTTCCCTTCTCTCCAAATTGGGACTTATTGACATTGCCAGAATAACATGGATTTATTGACACTACCACCTATCAACTACATACCATGGTGCCTCCTGATGGGACATGCTACACTACAAATGGAGCCGTTGCCCATGCTGGCTTGTGTTTAGTATGGTAAATGTTTCACAACAGTAGCTCGCAAACCGGTCCTTAATTGTCATGAGCACGACCATCAAAACCATGTGTTCACAAACCACCATTAATCCAATTTTAGTTATCAAGTTAATTAATCAATCATGATTATCCATCTTGAGTCTTGAGCTACCAATAGTTAAACAACATTAAGTAACAGTGAAGCATTAGTTATCCCAATAGTGTGCTAATGTTTCTAAGCATGGCTAAGCACATATACTAATATCTAGCCAAACTATTATATAGAGTCCAAGCTAGTCAAATTATAACCCAGGGTATCAAGGAACAGGATAATCAATGCAAATTGGCTATAACAAAAGAATAGGTTCACACCACCCGTTGACATTTGAAAATAAATGCACATTTGAAATAAATAGAGAATTTAAATATAGGATAAACATGCTCAAAGGTATGTTTGGGATCGTGTGAATTGCCTTGCAATAATCAGTCTTCAATTCGTATTTTGGAACTTCTCCAACGAACAAATGACCCTTTGAAAGACAGATAACTAAATCTAGAACCTAAGATGAGAAAAAACACTTAACAAAACCAAATAAACACTACAATTAAAGTTCATAAGTAGGTAGATCTTAATTTTAGATGAATTATGAGACTTGAACGACTTCATTTCGAGTTCATGTGAATCAGTTATGAATTAATGAAGTTTTAATCAATTAAATTTTATAAAAATTTTATAAGAAAGACAACTAAATGATTTATTGCGTCATATTGAATTATTTTAGAACTGGAAAAATATGTTTATGATGTCAGCCCTATGAGAGAGGACCAAGTCACTGACAAGCGGGATCCACTTGTCACAGAGAGGATGAAGGCTCATGTCTACCTTGACCAAGTCCACAGAGGTGGTCCACGAGTCCACAAGAGATGGATGGCTAGGATGGGTTTGACTAGATTTGACCAAGATCCAACGGCAAAGATTGAATCTGGCTTAGGGTTTTGATGGACGCCACGTGGCAGCAGCTGGCGCTGAGGTGGACGGTTGCAGCGAAGTGGCGACGACATGGCATTGACGTGGTGCGGATGAGGCAGCCATGTAGGCTCACTGGCTGGCGGCTTGGACAACAGCAACGACGACTAATGACGACGTGACGATGAAAGGCGATGGCACCAGGAGAGAGATCACGAGATGGCGAACCTTACCAAAGCAACAACGACGGTGAACAACCATAGTAGGCGGATGGCAACGAGCTTCAAACGACAGCGGCCTCGGGTCTATGGCGATGGTGACGCTTCGGCGGTCTTCGATGGACGGGAACCAGCTGCCGGGCTTTGTATCCTTGCTGCGGTCCCGACGGTGGCTACGGCGCAGAGCGGTGGCCGACGGTGAGCTTCAAATAGTGGTGGCCTCGGGTCCATAGCGACGGTGACGCTTCGACGGTCTTCGACAGACAGGAACTAGCTATCGGGCTTCGTATCCTCGCTTCGATCCTAGCGGTGGCTACGACACGGAGCGATGGCGACTGAGGCGACTGCTAGATGCGGCTGGAGCGAAGGCCGGCGGCGGGGAGAGTGAGAGTTCGTGGGGAGAAGGCTAGGGCACGAGAAAAATTCGGGAAAAAGGTGGAAAAGGGAGAGGAGGTCTGGGGCATGCTATATATAAGCAAAGGAGAAGGAGACCAACACCGGTACGAGTGGATTTGGCGTTGGATTTGTGGGATTTCCTTTGGTATTTCATCATTTACGTGAGGGGAAAGAAAGAGGAGATTGAGGCCAAAAAAATCCCCTCAACCAATTTTGGAAACGAAAGAACGGATGCGCCAAATTTGGGAAGGGGAGGGGCGCCAGACCAGACATGGAAGGCTCTGTTTAGATGTTGAAGAAGGCACTGTAGTGATAGGGTGGTGAAGTGGACCTGTGGTTGGCTGCTGCTAGGCCAGAGAAAGGAGGAACACAAAGTAGACTTTGAAAGAGAAAGGGCCGGACCGAAAGGGAAGAAAAACAAACTTCCTGAAGAAGAGGCAGGCCGGACTGGAGAGTGAGAGAGGAGAAAAACACACTTCTTCGGAATTGACCCAGATTAAGGAAGAGGGTTTTTAATTACTTTTTCATTTAAATTAATCATGGAAATGATATTTGAATTTTCAAAAATACTTTCAGTGCTCAATTAATTTTAAGAAAAATCCAAGTATTCAGATTATTTTAAAAAAATTATAACTAGACCATTTAACGATTAATTAATTTATTTACATAATTACTAGATTGATGTCTCATTTATCAAAAATACTTTCGATGCTCAAATAATTCAAAGAAAAATCCTGAAAATACTTGGACACTCAAAGTATTTAATTAAATTTTATTTAGCTCAATTTGACGTTCAAATTTTCATTGGTTTTTATTGAAACACTTCCTTTAATTATTAAATAATTTCTAGAAATTTCTTTTTCATAATTATTTATATTTAAGCAATTTTTTAGGGTGTGACAATAGTATCCCAAGATCCTCTACTAACAGACTTGAAGTAAATATCAATATCACTGCCAGGTTGTTGAGGCCATTGAATGAGAAGTGGGATCATGATGTACTTATGATTCAAGCAGAGCCAAGAAGGGAGGTTATAGATAATAATAGCCACTGGCCATGTCTATGATGATTGCTCGTGTAACCAAAAAGATTCATGTCGTTTATGCTTAGTGCAATCCTCACATTCCTGATGTCATACACAAAATTCTTTCTATACTTCCTATCAATCTTTCTCCGTTGAGATCCATCAGCTGGATGCCTTATCATTTCATCTTTTTTACGCTCTTCGTGATGCCAACGCAGTAGTTGAGCATGTTTCTTGTTTGTGTACCATACGACCTTCACCGGCACCCTTTTTTTCTTCATGGTATCATTACTTCTACCATCACCATCACCGCCTCCACATATATACCGAGAAGCCTCGTACATCGAACATTGGTCAAAATCTACATAATCACCTCGGTAAAGAATGTAATCATTTCGACAAGCGCAAATTTTCTGTGTCTCAATGCCAAGGGGACAGATAGCTTTCTTCGCTTGGTATGTTGTTTCTAGCAAGACATTACCCATAGAAAAAATTTCTGTCAATAACTCTAACAACTCAGTGAACTCTTATCAGACCATCCATTGTTTGTCTTCAGGTGAAGTAGAGTTAGGACCACCAGCAACTTATTGTGCTCCGTCTTACATCCATTGTAAAGTAGAGTTTTTGAGTCCTCCACCATGGCATTGAAAATGGAATATTCCCTATCATCAGTGTCAGCTCTCTTCCCATCGCGCAACATCTAATCTAGATCAGTTTCACCGTGATCAACACACGTTTGGTCGTCCTGCTCACAGCCGACATCCTCATTCGACACATCACTGCTACTTGAACTTCCCTTATCTTGCTCCTTTTCGCTAAGAAACTCATGACATCTAAACTTTGGCATAAACCCCTTGTAAGAAGATATGCATGGACCCATTGCTCCAGAAATTGCCTGTCTTTCATGCAATCAAACCGTGGACACCACAGATAATCCAACACATTAAGTGAGTTTGTGCTCGTCACCGTGACAACGAGAGACGTTACCCTTGATATACTCTAGATAGTAACGATCCGTTTCATATACCCACCATAGATCAATTACAACCGATGGATACATACGAATATTACTTAATGTCAATTACTCTGAATGAAACAAAAGTCAATTTACCCCTACGAATAACAAAACTGATAGATCTCATAAATGAACAGAATTAAACGAACAAGAAAAGATAAATGAAATTTACCGCCCCTAGAATAAAATATAATAATTTATTGTCTATTACAAACTGTGCAGAGTAAATACAATGAGGATTTTATAATTTACAAGCAAATTGTAATAACAGATTTGATACAACTTCAAAATTTTAATTATAATTATACTGTGTTACACCTCTCTATACTACTCTATAAATACTATTTGAAGCACATACTAATAAAATTTATATACAAAGTTAACTACTATCATGTCAATACTTCAAAATTAGCATGTGTTTATTCAAAGATGAATATAATTAAATGAACACAAAAAAGATAAAAAGTATTACACACAAAACAAATACAAATAATTCATTTTGTTGCGTACTTTATATATGTACGTAGCAAATGGTTCAATTCAATAGATAAGAGTGAAACAGAATAACAAATGATGAAAACTACCCTTGTAGGCTTTAATATCCAACAAAACCAACAACCGACATCTATTATATATCATTACAAATGCTGATTGAATGGAACATATAGATATTAGTTTTTAGCTAAAACTAGCATCTATATATTATTATAATTGTTGATTCTATAACCAGTTTCGATGACTAATATTATCAGTGTCGTTTGAGAGGTGTCAATAGAAAATTTCAGCACCAATGGTCAGATTTCAATTGGCATTCACGTAGTTTTCTGTAACAGTGATGGTACACGGCTGATGTCGTCCTGCTCGTTTGATCTTCTGGCTTCTAGTTGTTAGCCATGGGGTCTACCTTTGATCTGGCGGACAAGCTGGATTTTGACCAGGGACTGGCTTTCTAGAAGGAAGTGCGTCACCTTTTCCGATCTCCGTACATCATCCTTCTCCTTCACCTACGGGATCTTTCCTTCTGCTTGTTACTTTCTGTCACCATCTCTTTCACCTTTCCGAAGATTCTGTTACCCTTGCTCTTCAATCCTGTTTGGGAGGCAAAGAGAGTGACTTTTATGTGACCTTCTTGAGCAATAACCATTTCCATTTCTCGGTTTTCTCCAAGCAAGTGGATTTTCATATTTACAAACTTCGGCATGTTACCTTGGATTTCTTAGACTGCTATTTTCATCTGTGGAACAATGGCACTCCCCACTAGGAGCGCAAGAAACGTCTCTGGGAGATTGAACAGGAGAAGAAATGGATTAAAGTTGTCTCTAAGAGCTCGAGAAAGAAAGCTCGCAAGCTTGACAAGAAAGTTTCTTTTGCTAAGAATTTGATCTCTTCTCCTTTCAAAAAATATATCAGAAAAGAGTTTATTTCTTTTGGAGCTTTCTCTGTCCCCATTGATGTTAATCTCAATTTGGGCTCTTCAAGCTTGATTTTTGGAAACTTGGCTACTCGAGCTAGGAGTGAGAATGTTCAACTGTTCTTCGTTCTGCGAGAAATGGTCACCCATTCCTTAGAACCGTACTTGCATTCATGACAAGGAAAAAAGCGCCAATCCAGTGGGTTCGAAATCTCTAGCAGCGCCTTGTCCAACACCCAAATCCTTGGTTTTAGGGCTTTGTTCCTCCTGTCTCAATCCTAGTCATGTCAGCATTAAATGCCCAGGGAAAACCCGTTGCTGCCACTGCTCCACCTTTGGTCACACTTCAAAACGTTGCTTGTCACGTAAACGTGCGGTTCCTCGCCTGGTGTGGCGTCCAAAAAACAATTCAGACCCTGATCGAACCAAGTCTCTAGGTGGCTCGACTCATGTATAGCCTAGTTTGTTCTGGATGCCAAAAACCGGTTCCTGGAAACCATCGGATGCCGCCCTTGTTTCTCGCGCCAACCACCCCCATTGTCAAGAGCAAGAAACCCCTGCTATCCTCCTCTATCCGCAGCAACATCATCCACCACATCCTGCTGTTCTAGATCCAAACCTTGGTTCCATCTTGCCATGAGATCTCCCTCTTCCTTCTTCACCAGAAGTCATCTCCTCCCAATCCACCCAAATGGCTAACTTTCATGTCAATCCGACACCTTTTCTCATTGGTGGCCTTCATGTTGAGCATGGTTGGCGGTCGGCGAGAGGGAGGGTTGCCCCAGGAGGGGAATCCCCAAGAGAACAGGAGGAATATGCTATTGTCTCTCTGGAGCCAATGCCACAGGATGACGCTCAGTGGCGCCCAGCTCTCAATCATGTCTACAATTTCCTCGAAGAAGACTAGCAAGTTCGCATTTTAGAGGCCCACCTCTCCCCACTTAGGTTAGGCCTGATTAAATTACGTATGGTGGTTCAAAGGGATAGACTGGTTCACAATTTGCCCTACCACCCGGGTCAAGATCATATCATCAGGGTAGTAAAACATGATGAAAGCATCAACACTAGATCGTGTGCTTACACCAGAATCTGCTGGCTCATGCTTCTGGCCTTCCCGCTGGACTACCAAAAGGATGTATACATCAAGGCAGCAGTGGCATCTTTTGGCCGCTTGCCACATATGGAAATGGACTTTAGATACATACGGCCGTCTGGCCAGGTACATAAGTATATAAGTTCGCGGAAGCATCTTCTACCCGAGAGATCTTTCATGCAACCGACTAGGGTAAACCCTAGTAAGAACCATCCTGGAATAAAGAAATATCCCTGGCAAAGTCATCCTCCTCAGGAAGAATCTCACCTGCAGTCAAATCTACGCATACAACGTATACATACACGAGCAAGTGTCGGTACAATGGATTGTACTCGGCAAGCATAGTCAAGCCTACACGCTACATGCATAGCCGTATCAAAGTAAGGCTCATATTAGGTTCTTTTAGCATAAAGCAAGTTTTGTTTAGCGAAACCCATTTGCAAATTTTAGACTTTTCATATGGAAAATTTCAGTAAGCATAAGTAATTTGGGCATATATTTAGATGATAACGCGTATAACATAGCACCTCTTTGCCCTACATGGCAGCAAGGGAATAAAACATAAGTTTTTATCACATTTGAACATTTTAAAATCAGCATTTAGGGAATTTAAAACCACAAGTCTATACTCAGGACACATTCACACGCCGCTCATGACCGTGAGCCCGGCTAATCGATTAGTTTTTACTCTACAGAATTTGTACACTTTCCCCACATGATGTGAAATAATAATTATGCGTAGCATATCATGCGATACATAAGTATCTGATTTATTACACACAACAAAGCCCTTTCAAAATTCATGATTTAGCCTTACACCAGCACGATACGTGTTCCATCCAACCTAGTCACACTGGAATATGACATAGAACCATCAAGTGGTGTGGCCCCGCTTTAAACTTGACACCGCGGTGGCGAACACGACAGGAACCCACCCACATGGCACAATAACATTGTATTAGACAGACTTAGTCACCTAAACTACCACGACGGGGTAAATAGGAAGTTCCTCTGAGTTATACGAACTCATACTCTCCAGCCTACCAAAATGTAAGGCTAAACCATAAAGATTTTACTAAGCTAGGGCTATCCCATACTAGCATATGTGGTTGTACTGTATTCGTAATGAACAGGCATTGAGTGAAGTCCTTAAACATCGGTCTGAGCACACTCTCCCCCTATCGGTACAACACTAATTACCATATGCGTACCACATGAGGTCCAGACCTAAAATCCATATTTTTCCACATTTTATTTGGCAAATACCACATTTGTTCAACATAAATTCAGATCACAAATCCACTTAGTTTTTCATATACTTTGCCCATATGTGAAAGGAAATATACTACAAGCAGGACTATGAATTTTCCATATATTTTCAATCTCAAGCATCATACTCTTTGTAGTAAAACTGAATTGTTTCTAGGGCTAGGAATGATGGCTAATGTGTTTTTTGGAGTTTAGTTGGTAATGCAAATTAAGGAGTTGATCTAATATTCATTACAAAATTTTAGCGTTGTAACTTGAAATCAACATGCATATTTCGCAATCATCTTCGAAATAGCCTTCGAAGTATAGGATCAATGTGTTCAAAGGGGGAGGTGAGGACTTGCCTGGTTCTCCTTCCTCTTGCTCGTCCAAATACAAAGGTTCGTCGGAAAACGTCGGCGGCTCGTCTACATATATACACAATATTTCAGTTTAGCAATATTATGAAAACTATCATGATCTAACATGTCTGGAACATATGATTTGAAAGTGCTTAGTTTTGTTTGAATTTTCTGGGTAAAGTTCCTATCTTATTAATTCCTTCCAAAGTAGCAAATTTTATGAAGTCATTTATATGTCAAGTGTATAACTATGTGCTTCTTAAAATTATTCAGAGCTACCCTATTAAGTTGCTGGTAGGTTAAGTATTTTTATTTAGCAAGGCAACAGTGGGGTTCTAACAAAATTTAGTTTGAATTTTTAGGAGTTTGGATAAAGTCCCTACCTTTTTTTGAAGTTGAGGTGTACAAGAAAGGGTTGTTTTCCTTATTTAATTCCTAAATGACTTGTTTGCACAGAAGGTACCTAGTTTTATAATTTTAAAATGAAGTTCATCTTTGGCTGGTTTTATAGCATTTGAGTTCACCTCATTTGGAGTTGAGATGATTTTCCGACAATTTTTATAATCTAAAACTCACCCTAGGTCAGCTGGTCTATAAATAAATTTTTAGAATTAAATTTCCCACTGTGAGTAGGTGATTTTATTTCATAATATCAAAGTTCATAAACTTTTGAATCTAATAAAATTTGTTCCAGTCCAAAAATATGCCATTTTTGATTTTATATGAATTTTCAAAGTTGAGTTCTTTTTCTGTTTGAAAAATACCCCCGAGTTTAATTATTTCCCTTAATTATTAATTAAATCAAGCAGGGTCCATTTGTTAGCGTCAGTTAATTTTTAAACGTGACTCGCTAGCGGCTGACAGAGTGGGTCCCGGCCGTCAGTGAGATGACGAGAGAGCAAAGCAGAGTAGAGGCGCGTGGCGAGGTTCTTGCCGACGTCGGCGGCGAACGACGGCCGATCAGAGGCTGTGTCCAAAAGGAAAAAGGTAAAGGGAACTGTGGTGAAGCTAATGGTGGTTCTCCCATACTCTGCTGTTGTCAAAATCATTGTCGCCAACGGTACGGGCGGCGCCGTGTTTCACGTGAATGATGTAGGTGGGTTTCAAGCTTGATTCTTGCTGTGCATGTACATGGTATAGCTTTTAGGGGTCACTGCGAGCTTTACCGAGTGAACGCTGGGCTCCAGCGAGGTCGGGTTGATGGTGGCGCCGTGTGAGGACTCGAAGCGGCGGCGATCTTTGTCACGGGTGTCTGTCGGCAGGATGCCTCGGCGGTAGGCTGTTAAAATCAAGTGTGGGCCATTATTTGGGTGGACTTGGTGTTGCTCAGGGCAAAAGAAATTTGGCCAGAACTCACAAGAGAGGGAGGAAGCTTGGATCGACATCGGTGGCCGGAGTTGGAGAAGAAAGGGGGAACTCGCCTTCCGGTACACCCCACAGCGGTTCCTTCGGTTTACACCATTGTCAGGTACCAAGAAACGTATTGGCGAGAGGATTTGGTCAATGGCTCACTGTGGACGGCTGTCGACGAGCGAATGCGTGGTGGCGGTCGGCATAGAGCGCGTCGGGTTCTTGTTACAACGTGGTTGCGTTCCTGCTCGTCGGCTGCATCAAAATCAATGGATCCGGTGCCATTAGAGAGAGGATGGAGTGAGGATTACGAAACACACATCGATCGGAAGCGAACTTCACTGTGCTTCAATGGCGATGGGATCTTGGCTTGCCGGCGGTGAGGTTCTCTCGGTCGTTCTCGTCACTCTCGAGGTGGGCAGTCTCGGCTTCTCCGTGGAACGGGACAAGGGTGAGAGAAAAACAGAGGCGGTCGGCCGGTCGGGCTTATATGTTGTCGCCGGCAAGGAAGGGGAGGAGAGGCGCTCGCCGCGGCGGCCGGCGCGTGCCCGGGCACGTGGTGCGTGTGGTCTGACCTGCGAGACCGGGTGGAGAATGTTGTGAGACTGCTTTCGTGGCCCCACCAGGCAGTTGGGCCCACTTGTCTGCGAAAGGAGTGAGAGAGAGATGAAAACTAGGAATTTTAAGTCTAGATCCCATGGTGACTTTACTACTTTGGGCTCTGTTTAAATACATTTCCATGCCGAATTTGGCGGAGGGTGCCCAATGGAAAAGTTGTAAATCATGACTTGAACTATAAATACTGCCAAATTTCACCGCTTGAAGCTCACTGGTTGAATTTTGGTGTTAATTCAAAGATGGCTCCAGAGCTCAGTTTGTTAGCTTTAATACTTAGAAAATTTTTTTGTAGGATTAATCTAGATTTTTGGTTTATCTCATACTTCCAACTTCATAATGTGTTTCTAAATCTTTTAGATGTTTGTTCAATGTCCCTCTCATTTTCTTGGGTGTTTTCCAAATTCTTCTTAAACCCTTTTCATTTAAATTTTAAAGGGGAATTATGCCTCTAATATGCATATGCAAGTTTTCCTATATGCAAAGAAATCAAACTAGCCATAGTCTCTAGGGAAACTTGGTTCATAATTACATTACACCTTACTCCATGGTCTACCACATACGTGATTTTGGTGGGATGTGACAGCTCTACCGCCCTTACAAAAGAATCTCGACCCCGAGATTCGTCTTTCTAGAAGAAACTAGGGAATTCGGCCTTAAGTTGGTCTTCGCATTCCCACGTGGCTTCGTCTTCTGTGTGGTTGCTCCATTGTACTCAAAGCATCTTGATGGATTTCTTGCGGGTTCGTCGTTCCTTCTCTTCAAGAATACGAATTGGATACTTCTGGTATGAGAGGTTTGGTTTGAGACGAATATCTTCAAAGGAGGTGTGCTCAATTGGGGTTCGAAGGCATTTCTTAAGTTGGGCGACATGGAATACATCATGTACATTCGATAGCTGAGAAGGCAACTCCAATTGGTAAGCCACTTGCCCTCATTTGGAGATGATTAGATATGGTCCAATATAGCGAGGGGCAAGCTTGCCATGAATTTGGAATCGCTGAGTGCCTCGCATAGGAGGAACTTTAAGATAGACATGATCACCCACATCAAAGCTTAGTTCTCGACGTCAGCGATCGGAGTAGCTCTTCTGGTGTGTTTGAGCTTCGTTTAGTCGGTCTCGAATTAGAGTGACATTTCTTTCGGCCTCATTAATGACAGCAGGTCTAAAGAATTGCCTTTCTCATACTTCAGACCAATAGAGAGGAATCCTACACTTTCTTCCGTAAAGTGCCTCAAATGGTGACATCTGAAGACTGCTTTGGAAGCTATTGTTATGGGAGAACTCAGTGAACGGTAGACATTTCTCCCAGTTGATATTGTGCTCAAGCACACAAGCTCGAAGCATGTCTTTGAGAATCTGATTTGTTCTTTCTACTTGACCTTTCCGCACCCCGGCCCCCACTTTGGCAGCACCAGGAAACCGGAATGTTAATTGCTTCAACTGCGGAGAATTCAGGCATTATGCCAATCAATGTCCCAAACCGCACAACACACCCAACCGTACCGGAGCCAACGCCATAGTTGTGAGAGGAACCCCTACCTCGGCGCCCGGACGAAGCTTGTTCAGAACGCCCCAGCCAAAGGAGGCTACCACCGGATTCCACCGTGGCCAAGTGAACCACGTGCGTACAGGAGAAGCTCAGGAGGACCAGATCGTGCTGATGGGTATGTTCTTTATCCATTCTGCACTAATCAAAGTTTTGTTTGGTTTTGGAAATCCACATTCTTCCATAACCTCAAAAACAAGCACAGAACATAACCTACGTCTGGTAGACCTTAAGAGACCCATAGTAGTACATTCGCCCAGGAGAGATATAGCTGTACTCCATACCGGCACCAATATGCCCATCAGAAATAGAGACATAGTATTTTCTTCAACGTCATAATACCGCCACAGACCCTCAGTTTCACTCTAGCATGGACCAGTTGATTGGGAACAAGATAACCTAGGACCAAGAGATAGTCACCATGACCACCCCAAGGACTTCACCGACGAGCATAACCCTAGACCAAGATACAATGAGGTATGAGCAAACCACAAGGAAAATTCACCGTACCCAGGGGCAAAGGAATCACAAACAATGACTCAGAAAACCCTGCCCCGGATATGATACGGAAAACCCATCCCGGTGAACCATTCCTACCCAAGGATTGAAAGTAAGCTTGTGAGATCGACGGATAAACCAAAAGGGGTAAGCCAAGATCTTGAGGACATGATAGGAACTTGTGCGTTGAACTCTATCTAGTAATGGTGAGGATGCCAACCAATCCTGAAAATGCCGATATAGCCCTTACCCTAAAGGCCAAGCTTGAACTTATTGTTAGGGGGGTAGAGTGACATAACCCTGGACCCTCAGATTAGACACTATATTGAAGCTAGGTAACCTTCTCTAGATAACCTCTTGTCACCCACCAAAATCACACGACTGCAATCCTACCAGGTTCACCACCCGTCTGCAGCTAAAGGTTCCAATAGTTTAGAACAGCAAGTCTATTATACAACTTAAGGAAATTAGAGACCTACTGAATCCTGCATGCTTGAAGGATGCCCCAAGGATTAAGAGCTGACAACATCATGTTATCTGAAACAAAGAATCGAAGTGGACCACCCTTAGAAACTCACTGATAGATTCGTGCGTCACTCGGAGCAGCCAACCGATTCATCAACCTGTTGAGGAGGAGAATGGATCCATCCCATATGTTTATACCGACCGACTCCCGATCGCGACCCGACCCAAATCTCGGGACGAGATTTATTGTTAGGGGGTAGGTTTGTAACACCCTGAAAATCTGAAGTTTTAAAAATCGAAACATAAAAATCAGAACTTGCAAAAATCTTTTGATTGATTGCACCTTGTCATATTTATCTGCCTTTTGTTTGCGAGTCTCTGATGCCAAGTTAAAATAAATGAATAATTGCTTTGAAAAGGGATAAGGTTGAGAGCAATTTCAAAACCCTAAAAAGAAAAAGAGTAGTTGCAAGAATAAAATAATTAAAATAAAATTTTAAGAAAAATAAATTAGGGAGAGCTATGATCTAATAAAACTTGCTTTTGGGAACAATATAAAAATATTAGGATAAAATACCAATAATTTCTAAATATAATTAAAAAGGAAAATATACATGTGAATATATATACATACAAAATATACATATGGATATATGTATATATGTATATATATATATAAGATAAAAAGTGGGTGAAAAGGTTGAAAATATATTTTACAACTTAATTTTGGGTGTGCTAGAATTTATTTTAAATTTTAGAGGTGAAAGGAAAAATAATTGGGAAAATAGGAAATTTAAATCAGGAAATTGCAAAAGTCCACTATTCATCGTCGCCAAGTGTTTGACGCCGTACCCGGGGCCCGACCGCCTCGCCACCGTGCATCGCGCCCGAAGAGCCGTGCCCCACGCCGCCGCACCGTGCCCGCGTCGAGCCGACGCTAGCCACCTCGCCCCGCCGTCCTTGCGCGCCCACGCCGGACCCGCCCGAGCGCCGCCACGCGCCGCCGCGCGCCCGGCCCCGCCGCCCTCGCGCCCACGCGTCGCCCTTCACCCCAGACCCCCTCTCCGCGCGTCAGCTTCACCTCCCTGTGCCCATGCCGCCGTCGTCACCATCCTGTTCCCACGCCTCGCCGACGTCGGCCACGCACGCGCCACCCCCGTGACGCATGCGACAGTGCCGCGCCGTGCCCTGCACCGCCACCGTGGTCTCACCGAAATTGATATAAATATACCTCGACAGTACAAACTCTATACACCAATCTTGATCGCCATCTTTCCCTCTGTAAAACACCTCAAAAGTACCCAGCCGCCATAGCCTGTGCGCTAAGAATTTCGCAAAAGATCGGAGCCCGGTCGGAAGAACCCTAATTCGGCCGCCCGAAGCAAAAATCCAAAATTCATCGCCCTCGGTCGAGTTCTTCCCAAATTGAAGGTACGTCCACGGTCTATGTGCTCTAAACTTTATTTCCCCCATGTTTCCCGTGCCGGATAGCCGCCGGAAGTCACCGGCGACGAGCCCGCCGTGCCTCCCCTGCTTCGACCGCCGCCGTGCGCACGCTGCAAGCTCGCCGCAGCGTTTCCCCGGCTGAATAAATCCCCTAGCTAGCTTCCCCGTACCCCGTTGATGCTCCCAGTCCCCTCGCCATGGCCGTTCCGTTGCCGGTTAGCCGCCGCGACGTGCGCCACCACCACCGCAAGCCCGCCGCCGGCACGCGCACGGGGCCAGCCCTCTCCGTCGCCTCTCGGCCAAACGAGCACCACCGTTAGTTTCCTCGAACACCATAGATGCTCGGCGACACCTTGCTTCGATCTTAGCGTCACCAGAATCTGTCGTCGACGAGCGTCACCGCCGCCCTGGCCGCCTCGACGTCGCCAGCCCTCCCCGCGGCCCCTCTGGCCCGGCCAAGCTGTGGAATGGGACCCCTGTAGCTCGTAGATGGGTAGAAGCCCCTTGAGCCCCGAGCTCCGGCCCTCCCTCGCTGCTGGCGTCCTCTTCCCATCGGCTGCCGGCGCAAACAGAGGAAGGAGAGATAGAACAGAGAGAGACCAGAGAGGAAAAAAAATAAAGGGAAAAGAAAAAAAGAAAGAAAGGGAAGGAAAGAAAAAGAAAAAAGAGAAAATTTAGGGAAAATTTAGAAAGTTTAGGAAAAAGTTTTTGGAAAATATTTGGGAAAATATTTGAGCAAAAATATATAGTTTTCTCATATATATTTTCTCGAAAACAAATTTGGATTTCAAAATAATTCGGGACCGATTATTAAACATGTTTTCCAAAATATTTAATCATAGCATTTATTTATCCTTCAAAGAAAATTATTTATGTCTGAAACTTGTCTTCAAAATATTATTCTTGATCTATATGTTTGCTAGACTTAAAACCTAGATTATTAGTGTAGTATTTAGCTTCGGGAATTATTCTTGGGATCAACTATTATTAAACCCTAGGACTTCCCGACCCAATGAGTATTTTGATAAAATTGAAGATAACCACTTCCTTTTATTAATTGAATCATCAACTCTAATATTTCTCAAACTTTAAACATATTAACTTAAAAGAAATATCACATCATATTTAATTAAATTGGGTTCAATGCAAAACATCAAATCCTTATAACTCTTTCGTTCTAACCCGGATTTTATCGAACTCGAGCATAGGTTCGTGTAGAGTCATAGCCTAGTATTAGGAGCTGCTTTCGCGATTCATTTGGCTTTTATTGGATCTTATTGGATTTTATTTGAATTCTAATCGAATTCAAATTGGATTTTCTGCACGTATGATAGAGTCCGAGGGAATCGTCGAGAACGTCGAAGACTCAAGCCAACAAGGCAAGTCAACACTCCCCTTTGAACATATTGATCCTACTTTGTGAAATGATGTTGATAAATTACAAATTTGCATGCTATACACAAATGAATACCTATGCTTGATATACCCTTTCTTGATATTGATTACCCTTAGAAATATTCCTTGTAACCCTTGACGTGATACAACCGGAGGATATCTTGCATATTCATATTTTTACAAAATGCTATATGCTTGGGCAACCACCTTAAGGGAAGGTAGTTGAAATACGACATGTGGAGACATGAGCGCCACATTGCCTTGAACATGATGAAAATAGTTTTGATGGAAGAAACCAATGTTTTTAGATTGGGGCGGATGGATGGATTTGGGTGGATTCTGGGAAAGGCAAGAACCGTCCCTGGTTGATTAAGGACCGAGCCATGAGACTTATAACTTAGAACGAACCAGTACAACCGTACTTCTCGAATGGGTATAGACCTAGCGGAGTAGATAGTCGAGCAGAGGCAGTATCCCTACATAGTGGTTCAAGTGTATGTGTTGAGTTAAGGACCTATCAACAGGTAGAGTGTCCTGGGCCTACCAATGGTAGAGTGCCCGTAATTGTGATGAGACAAAAAGGCCTTTATGTGAATAATAAACTGAACTTAATGATGACTTAAAGACTAAGTGAGTTTTCTCTCTTACCCCGGGAACGCCAGAACTCCTCTCACTGCTAGAAAATGATGGCTAGAGTGCATGAGGACTTAAGTTCATGGGGCGGGTATTGCCAAAGTGAGGTTATCGAAAGGCTTTGCCGTGACCGTCCCATATAGAGGGATGTAAGCTCATTCAATGAGCAGTTGCGGAGTACGGGTAAAGTGTACATTCACTACAGTGTGAGTAAATAAATCTATTCGAATAGCCGTGCTCGCTGTTAATGAGCGACGTGACAAGTTTCTCCTGTGGCTAGACTCATAAATTTTAAAATGATGGGTGCGTATGCATAATGATTTGTGAGCTAGTGGACTCAACTTCTTGACCTGCGAGAAGGGATAGACTCCCCAGAAAACCATGATGATCCGACGATGGGAAACCATCCTTGCTATCACGATGGATGGCAGACAGAACCATCACCAATTTAATATACTCTGAAACTAAAACTGACTGGCTAGATATTAGGTTTGTGAAATGATTTGCGAAAATTGGCTTTGTGCAAATGAACCACAGCCTCCCTTTGAATGGTCCTATCATGTGCATCATTCCGTGTTGGCTTGCCGAGTACGTTGGGTACTCACCTTGCTATATGCACAAACCTTCAGATGGTGGAAACGAAGAACTGGAGGACTCCTATGCTTACTACCAGGATGAATGAAGACAATGGAGCGCAATAGGTCTTAGTCCCCAGTCGTTGCCTGTAGGCGATCGACATGCCGCTGCCTTTCGTCTGCTGTCTTATCTAATTTCTATTTTTGAATGTATCCGGACCGGTAGGTCCTGTATGTATTGGATATTACCTTCGGGCCTATTATTGTAATACTTTTGGTGTAAGACTATTCATGCACTTTGCACCTGATAATTCAGTACTGTATTCGTGGGTACCAAACTACTCGATCCAGGGAAATGGTACTATAAACACGAATGATTCCCGTCCTCAAAAACGGGGGTCGACACACGCCCACCCTTCCCTGGGTACGTCATCCAGGGAAAAGCTACACTACAAGTCTAGCAGTTGCCCATTCTTGCTTGTGGTAAGTACAATAAGTCTTCCAGGGTTTCCTGCGAATCGGTTCTTAATTGCCATGGATATGACAAGCAAAACCATGCACTCACAGTCCACCGTTAAGTCACATTTTAGTTGATTAATTATGACCATTAAACAATGCCAGATATCTCAAGCTCGCAACTCGTATACTAAGGTAATTAATGTGATCATCCTATTAAGTGAGCCAGTGGTAATCAAACATGGCTAAGCATAAATAATTCTAGCAAGGTCACATAAGTGACATAAGCTGGTCAAATTAATCACCCAGGTTGACAATGAATAGATATCAAGTAGGTATGGCACAAGCAAGTAGGTAGGTAATCCCAATTCCCATCTAATTAGCCAAACATGCAATTTTATTTGCAAATGGTAAAACATTTATAAAGTAGGTTCAACATGCTTCAAGGAGGAATATGACTTGCCTTGCTTCTTCAAACAATCTTCATTTCTTCACGAGAGCGAACCTCCAAAACGGCGGAATCTACACACTGATATGCAAAACGAGGAAAAAACCTAATAAAAACCAACTAAACAGTACATGGAAAGTAAACAAACATGTAGAGTTCAATTTTAGATGAATTTTGCAATTTGAGTGGCCCAATTTAGAGTTCGAATGGATTAGATATGAAGTTTAGAAGTTTTGGACCATTTAATTAAATTCTAGAAATTAAATCAATTTACTGCACAATTATTAATTATTTTTACAAGGAAAATAGTTAGGGCTGATGTCAGTGGGCAGAGGCTCATGTCAGCGAACGAGGGCTGACGTCAGCGGCGGCGGCGGCATGGTCCATGGGCCGCTCCACCGTGGACCAAGTCCACGATGGTCCACGGGCTAGCGCGCCACGTGGCGCCGATGCGATGCCGACGTCGCAGCCACGCGGCAGCCACGCAAGTGGCTGGTTGGACGGCCACAATCTCCCCAGAGGCAGATTGGGCGGCCCAAGGGACCGGGGCAACGACGACCGCCGGCCGGCCGGTCGGGCGGCGTGGCGACTACGCACACGGCCCGATGGTCGCTAGCAGCGGCCATCGACGTGGCGGTGCACACAGAGAGGCAGTGGAGGGCGGATAGAAAGTAAAGGGTCTCACAGGCTCATGACTGTGGAGAAGAGGAGCAGCGTGCGCACGGCGGCAGGAGGAAAGATCGATGCTTGGCGACGACGCGACGGCGAGCTCCGGCGGCGAACGGCACAGGCGGCGATTGCCTGCCGTAGGACGGTGTCGCCTCAGGAGCAACGGGAACATGGCGCTCCGATGGGTAGCGGGAGAAATGGAGCAGCGGCCGTGGCTCGGGTGATGTGAAGCTGCGGCGGTGGCGTTGGCTTAGCGAGCGACGGAGGTGGCAAGTTGGGCGGCCGGAGTGGAGTTCGGTGGCGGCGGCTCAAATCGGCGGTGAAAACTGCGCTACGGCGGTGTTTCATGGCAGAGTGGGCGGCTGACGTGGGTTGTGGTGGCGACGAAAGGAGGCGAATTGACGAGGAAGTGGGGGAACCGCGTGCGGGAGAGGGAGGCAACTCAGGCGCATGTGCGGCTGCGGGCACGGGTTTGCCAGACGGAGGTTAGGGGTGAAGCTGACAGGTGGGGTTACCGGTCCCACCTATCAGAGAGAGGGAGAGAGGAGACCAGGAGGAGGCAAAGTGGACTTCTGCGCGGGCACGATGGGAGCAGGCCAACGAGGTGGGCTGGGCCGAGGAGAGGGAGCAAAATTAGACTTTGGAAGGAAATGCGCTGAAAGCGGCCCGTGAATAGGAGGAGAGATTTTTATTTGTTTTTCTTTTAAATTAATCGTTGAAATAATCTTTAAATTTTTATAAATACTTTCAGTGCTCAAATATTTCCAAAATAATCCTGAACATAGATGGACACTCAAAGTATTTAATAAAAATATAATCATATCATTTAGTGATTATTTAATTTATTTAAATAATTACTGAAATACTCTTTATATTATTAAAATTATTTCTGGTGCTTCAAAATTTCATGAAAAATTTCAGAGAATACTTTAGGACATGGAAAATATTACAAAAATATTTCCAACCATGATTTTTAAAGGAAATTTTTATTTCCTTACTAATTTTGCTTGATAAATTATTTTGCCTTTTTATTTAATTTCTAGGAAATGCATTATTTAATGATTTTTAATCACGAACGAAAACCGGGGCGTGACAAGTCTTCCCCCTTATAGATATCTCGTCCCGAGATTTGGGGCTAGAAAGAAAGGAGGTAGGGTGGGGTAGGGTTGATCTGCTGACTTCTACGGTTTCTTTTCGACTCACACTGTCTAATTGACCAGCCAAACCTGTGCGACCATTGATTGATCAAACTTGCACGACCGAACTGACTGGGGTCAACCCTGGTGTTCTGCTGCATCACAAAACTAAACTAGCTGGTCATTCCCGTTATGACCCTGACCTAGGAGTTTTTCCTCTTTTAAAAATCATTAAAGGAAAAACATAAAACAAATAATTTTTGAATTAACCTAGAGAAAAGAAATAATTTTTAAATGCAAATCCTAAATGGAAATGGCATGGTAGGATTTTTCTTAAATTCTACATGTCAAAATACATTAACATGATTTTTAGTGGGCCGCTATCACCCCCGCATCCTCCCCGTCGGTATTCATCAAGGCCGCAATGTCACCAAGACTTACGAGTTCTATCATCCAATGGTGGCGGCGAGGCGTTTGAAATGAGCCAGCTGTCAATCAGCTTGTGGTTTTCCGATAGGATCCGACCGAGGGGAAGAATCGAAGGCAGTATAATGATGCTTCGGCTACTTCAACTCCCAACTCCTCCTCTCGGCAGCATGGACAGAATCAACTTGGCGATAACCAAATCACCGATCTTCAACTGGTGGTGGGACGAGTGGAAACAACACTTGTTTCACCAATCGGCTACAATGTATCTGACGATCGTCAACCCGGACAGAGTTCCGTCGGTAAGCACATCTTCCAGCTCTTGTTTATTCATCGGCTATTACTTGTATCGTCGGCTACCCATAATTCTTTTCTTTTGTAGACGATCGACGATTCCCCTCCTCCAGTGAGCCGAAGCGGAGTGGTGATCAATTACGTGCCCGGCGTCCTGCCGATCGGGTGCTAGCTGGCGCCATCTCCAATTGGCTTCAACACGCCGAAGGTGGGCATGTTGCATCACGGCCAAACCCGTGAGCTGCTCCGTCGGACGAAGAGGGCCCAGCCATCGGCTGCTGCTACTCCAGCTGCCGAAGCGAGGAAGAGGGCGGCCAAGAAGGCAAAGCGAGCCCCAGCCGATGATGATTTGTCTCCAATCGACCCGGCTATGGAGGCCTTCTTGAATCAAGAAGTGGAGGATGAAGATGCTGCAGATGCTGTCGATGAAGCCGCGACCGATTCCAGCTTGGAGAAGCATGCCGCAACTCCATCAGCCGACGAGAGCAGCGTCCAGAAAACTCCAAGTCCCCCGAGGTGCCCTGCTTGGCCGGTAACGGTAAGTGACTTCACACTTCTCCCCTTTTTAAACCACTCATCTGCATTTACTCACGTCTTCAATGTATCTTTGATTTTGCAGAGAACAAAGCGCGTGACCAGGAAGAAATTGGCTCCCCCGCAATCAGTAAGTTCCTATCATCATACTTCTTTTATTGCTTAGCCGATTCTCAACTAACTCTCTCTGCAGCCACCACGCGCGCCGACGCCTGCCCCCCAGGTGTCAAGTGAGCGCACCCAATCGGCTGCGGGCAGTGGCCATGTTGACGAGGAAGTCACCTCGGCTGCAGGCGGTGACCAAGCCGACGCGGAACCCACTCCGGCTCCAATGTCCATAGTAAGCCTCGTTCATCCTCATCAATCGGCTTGATAAGTTTGTTAATTTTCTAACTATTGCTTTCTTTTTGCAGAACATAGTCGATCTCTTGGGCTTTGACTTGTTAGAGTTTGAAGACCTCGATGAAGGAGGCGAGAGGGCGCTGGTGCCGCTCGATGCAGACCTCAGAGCGGCTCTGGCCGATATCGGCAATCGCCTAGAGAGTTCTCAAGACACGCTGGTAGCCGACTGCGGCCCAATCTGCTCTCGGTTTATGGAAATCCAGAGCCAGCTGCCAGACGCCGTGGTCGACGAGATCATCCCAGCCACTTTCCTGGAGGCGCACGGGGTGAAGTACGAGCGAGCCCAGCAGCGCCTTGCCGATCGTCGGGAGGACCAGTCGCTGACGGCTGCGATCAAATAAAGCCAAGAAGAGATCAAGGCCAAGAAAGCCGATTTCGACGTCCTGAAGACGGAGCCAGCTGCTAGATTTGAGAAACTTTGCATGCGAAGGGATCAAATGGTATCCGACCTCGTCCAAATCACCACAGAGATCCAGATGCAAGAAGAATACATGGCCGGCCTGCCTAAAGAGATTGAAGATAAGCTATCAAGCATCAAGGCGGCCGTGTCTTATCTGAAGGATCTGACCAAGGCGGTGAGGCTGGTGACTGGGTCCGATGTCGACGACGCTAGGGCCATTGAAGAAGTGGATCAAATCAGGCGCAAAGCATTGTCGGCCATAGCTGACTTCCTAAAACAGTGAGCCGATTGTAATAGCTTAGGACAGACTAAACTTTTGTAATCGGCTTCGGCGTTTTGTAATTAACTATCCTGTAATCGGCTTATACTTGCGTTCAATATCATGATTGCTGAGTCTGAAACGTAAAAATCTTGTCCAATGTCATGATCGCCGACTCCAAGGCATGGAAAATTTTTTTTGATGTCCACCTTTCTGTACCACCTTTTTGTAATTAGCTTAGGTCTTGTGTATGTATATGCCCCCTAATTTTGTTGATGCCTTCGATGTTGACAAAATTATGAACTTAACACACTCGCGCTTTGTTGTCGTCACGGTCGGCCAACACTAGCCGATTGTAGAAAACTAGGGGAAAAACCTTGTGTAAAAATGACCTAAAGGCGATGCTCGCTCAATACAAGACATCGGTTAACACGAATCGGCTGAACAGACAGAGCCGAATCATGAGTTGATCCAAACACTTGGGTAGTATTTTTTCAAATATTTGCCGTTTAGAGCCCTTCCAAATACCTCTCCATCCAAACCCTTTAACATGTAAGCTCCTTTAGAGGCGCATTTGTGGATTTTGAAAGGCCCTTTCCAATTTGGTGACCACTTGCCGAATTTATTGTCTCTTGTTCCAATCGGCAGTATTAATTTTCAAACGAGTTCCCCCTCCTCAAAAGATTTAGGCACAACTTTCTTGTTATAATGGCGAGCTACTCGTTCCTTATCCCTTGTGACTTTCTCCAAGGCCCTCATCCTTGAAAGATCTAGGTCTTTTGATTCATCCACCATTAGGTGATAGTAATCATCGGTTGTGAGCTGATCTTGTAGTTGAATCCGTCTTGAGCCGATGATGTTCTCCCATGGCAGTACTGCTTCATGGCCATAGATCAACTTGTATGGAGGGACTTGGATAGATCCATGGCATGCCATCCGATATGCCCAAAGTGATTTGGCTAATCGGCTGTGCCATTGCTTTGGGTACTCAGAAATCTTCCTCTTAATCAGCTTAATCAAACTTTTATTTGAAGCTTCTGCTTGCCCGTTGGCCTGTGCGTAGTACGGCGAAGTATTAAGTAACTTGATCCCCATGCCATCGGCAAACTGAACAAACTCATCTGATATGAAGATAGATCCTTGGTATGTTGTAATTGTTTGTGGGACGCCAAATCGGTAGATGATATGCTCTTTAACAAACTCGATTGCGTCCCTGGAATCAACTTTCTTCAAAGGGATTGCCTTCACCCACTTTGTAAAATAATCTGTCGCCACCAGAATGAATTTATGTCCGTTGCTTGAGGATGGATTGATCTGGCCGATCATGTCGATGCCCCATCCTCTAAACGGCCAAGGCTTTATGATTGGGTTCATAGCCGATGCTGGTGCTCTTTGTATGGTGTCAAATTTTTGACAATCCTGGCAACCCTTATAATATTTGAAACAGTCCTCCAGCATTGTCAGCCAGAAATACCTTGCTCTCCGAAGTGACCATTTCATCTTATGAGTCGATTGATGCGTGCCGCAAATCCCTTCATGAACTTCTCCGATAGCCACTTTGGCTTGATCGGCTCCCAAACACTTGAGCAACACCCCATCAATCGTTCAATAATAAAGATCGTCGTCAAGCAAGACATATCTTAAAGCCTTGTATCGCAACTTCCTTGAAGCCGATTGAGAAGGATTCTGTAGATAGCTGTAGACTTCAAATCTCCAATCGTCGGCTGTGATGGCAGCAACTTCTATTTCAATTTCTTTTATCATCGGCCTCTAGCCCGATGCCCATTGAGCTAAATCGTTGGCTTTTGTGTTCTGCTCCCTGGGATATGTTTTAGAATAACTAGCCGAAAACCATCCATCAATTCCCGACATTATTGACATGTAGACCATCAGCGCGTCGTTTTTGCATTCATATTCTCCGACAACTGGTTGATGACCAATAGTGAATCTCCCATTATTTTGATGGCGTCGGCTTCAACTTCTTTGAGCAAATGTAACCCTTTGAGCACGGCCTCGTACTCGGCTTGGTTGTTTGTAGCATGGGGGTTGATAGAAAAAGCAAATCCAAAGCTTGCCCCCTAGGCGAAATAATGACCAATCCGATACCGCAACCGTTGGTGCACACCGAGCCATCAAATGTCAATGTCCAAGGCATAATTTTAACTGAGCCGATTGAGTCATCTCTATGTTGCACGATAAAATTGGCTATAGCTTGTCCTTTAACTGCCCTGGGTGCCTGATACCTCAGATCAAACTCTATCAAAGCAAAAATCTATTTTCCAATTCGCCCTTTTAACACTGGAGCTGATAGCATGTGTTTGACGACATCGGCTTTACATATTATTATGCACTCATTGGATAGCAGATAATGCCTTAACTTTGTACATGAAAAATATAGGCACAGACATAGCTTCTCCACTGGTGAATACCTTGTTTCTACGTCCAACAACCGTCGGCTGAGATAAAAGATAGCTTTTTCCTTGCCCTCAACTTCTCGGATTAGGACTGAGCCGATTGACTTGTCGTCAGCTGATAGGTACAGCTTGAACGGTATCCCTTTTTGTGGAGACATTAAAACTAGAGGCGAGCTTAAATAATCCTTGATGTTGTGCAAAACCTTCTGCTGCTCTGCCCCCCATGTGAATGCTTGATTGGCTTTCAGCCGAAGCAGTGGTGTGAACGGCTCCATCTTTTCTGAAAGGTTGGCTATAAACCGCCTGATGAAGTTGATTTTGCCGATCAACGATTGAAGTTGCTTCTTGTCCTTCGGAGGTTGTATCGTCTTGATAGCGTTCATGCTCCTTGGTGTAACCTCAATTCCTTTTTCATGAACAAGAAACCCCAGAAACTGCCCGACCGACACGCCGAACGCGCACTTCAACGGATTCATCTTCAGGCATATTTTCTTGTCCGCTCCAAAACCTGCTTCAGATCGACTATGTGGTTCTCTCTATCTCCCTGGATTTGACAACAATATCATCAATGTAGGTCTCCACCAGAGAGCCGATCATGTCGTGGAAGATATAATTCATGGCCCGTTGATATGTTGCCCCAACATTTTTTTAGCCCAAATATCATAACAACCCATTCATATAAGCCGATTGCTCCAGGACATCAAAAAGAAGTCTTGTGAATGTCTTCTTTGGCCATAAGATTTGATTGTAACATGCATTGACATCCATAAAACTGATAATCTTGTGGCCTGAAGCAGCATCTACGAGCAAATCGGCTATTGGCATCGGGTATTCGTCTTTGGGGGTAGCCTTATTTAGGTCTCTGAAATCGATGCACACCCTAAGTTTACCATTCTTTTTCAATACTAGGACAATATTTGAGACCCACTTGGTGTATCGGCAAGACCGAATGAATCCAGCGTCGTATAGCCGAGTGATTTTGGCTTTGATCGCATCATACATATCAGCCTTGAACCTCCTGGGAGGCTGTTTGAATGGTCGATAGCCTGCCTTGATCGGCAGTTGATGAACAACGATAGATTGGCTAAGACCAGACATCTCAAAATACTCCCAAGCAAAACAATCCTCATATTCCTTTAACAAAGCAACGAGCTGGGATCTACAATGAGAAGATAAATTTTTGCTAATATACGTCGGCCTAGGCCTGTCTCCAGAGCCTATGTCTATTTCCTCTAATTTGTCGGCCGACGTAAAACCTTGTCCAAGCTTGCCATCGTCTTCGTCTATGGTGTCCATGCCGTAGACGCTTGAGCCCTCCACGATGCCTTGTTCAAAGCAGCAGCTGTAGCTCGTCGTCTCCAATCGGCTGTATGGCAGAATCAGACACTTTTAGAAAATCGGCTTGCCAGATTTTCTCGGACAACCAATCAATGCCATCAATTTCCTAGAGTGGCAAATCGGCATTGGGGACGCTTACTGACCTGTCGGCTGGTACAATCTCTATCTTATCACCATCCCATTGAAGCAGACACTGGTGCATGGTGGAAGGGACAGAACAGTTAGCATGTATCCAGTCCCTCCCGAGCAGCAGGCTGTAAGACCCCTTCCCATCGATGACAAAAAAGGTCATGGGCACAGTCTTGTTGCCGACAGTCAGCTCGACGTTTAACACCTCCTTGGCCTCTGATGGGTTGCCGCCGAAGTCCTTGAGTACCATGTTAGTCTTGATCAGGTCTTCGGCTCCCTTGCCCAATTTTCTGAACGTTGCATAGGGCATCAAGTTGACTGCGGCTCCCCCATCTACCAGCATCTTCGACATCGACTTGCCGTTGACGAAGCCTTTTACGTACAACGACTTAAGGTGCCGATTTTCGGTCCCCTCTGGCTTGTCGAAAATGGCTTGATCCGGGGACAGTGCTAGCTTGGCCAAGGTGCCTTCGACATTGTCTGCATCGGCCTTGGGAGCGCCGAATTCGGCTGGCAATGTGAACACCATATTGACCGATGCAGAAGCTTTCCTTTCCCTTTGGCTGCCCCCCTGGCTTGATCGGCTGAGCTCTCTCCGGCTTGTTCCTCGTCAGCTGTGGCAGTTTTCTTTTTGGGCCTCCATTGTCTTTTGCTTTTGCCCAGCCGACGGCGTTGCTCTTGAATCATTTGCCAGACTTCTTCCTCCCTGCCTTCACGCTTCAGTCTTTGAATTGTTCGCTTCTGCGTCTTCATGAAGAGATCAGAAGGGCACCATTGGGGGTTGGCCGATTCTTCATCGTCGATTTCTTCATCGTCGTAGTAGTCGTCGTTTTCATCTTCATCGATGAAGAAGCCTTGGTGGATCGGCCCTAGCCAATCATGGACGGACTGCCAGCGTTGGTTAAGCTGCATGGCCTTCGGGACAAACTGAGTTGGGCTGGTAATTGGTGGGCTCCTTTATTCGTCCTCGGGGTGATCGCTGCAAGCTGGGCAATTGTCTAGCATCGGCAGCCTCATTCCGGATTCCCTGCAATGCCTGAAGAATTCACAATGTCAATGAGGATCGGCACTGCTGTGATCCCTGTCGTATCGATGGCCTCTGATCTCCGGCTCGTGTCGACGAGGTCCTTCGAGCCGAGCCTCTTCTTCCCGGCAGGATCACTGTTGGAAGCGTCGGCCGTCGTTCAGCTGATCGGACAACGGGGTGCACCATGTTGATTAGCACGGCTCGATCTTCAGTTGGCTCGCTCTCTGTTTTGACCTGTCTTAACGTTTCGGCTAAGCTGTACGTCATTCTGCGTTGCCGATCAGCTCGCCTGGGGCCGGCTTGAACCATGTTGACCGGGAAGGGGTTGCCATCTACTTTCATCGGCCGAGTGGAATCGGCAAACTTGAGCTTCCCGGCCTCTATTGCCGATTGGATCTGCTGCCTAAAGACTTTACAATCATTAGTGGCATGGGATGTAGAGTTGTGCCACTTACAATACTTCTTCTTCTTCAACTCTTCGGCCGACGGGATGGTGTGGTTGGCAGGAAGCTGAATTTGCTTCTCCTTCAGCAGCAAGTCAAAGATCTTGTCGGCCTTTGTGATGTCGAAGTCATACTTCTCCTCTTTGGCAGTCTTCAGCAGCCATTGGTAGACGATGGCTTTCTTGTTCTTTGTCCATTTCGCTGCAGCCACCTCTGCATCATCATCGCTGGAATCGGAGGCTGATTCGACGATGACTTGAGCTATGTTCTTGACGGCCTTCCTGGTGTCTTGATACCTCTTCTCATGGGCCGTCACCCTCTGCGCAAGATGCGCCAAGCTGTCAAAGTCTTGAGCGGAGAAGCGCTCGCGGATCGGCGCGATCAGGCCGTGGAAGGCCAAATCGGCTAGCTGGGCATCCGATAGCACTAGGCTGTAGCATCGGTTCCTCATCTTTCTGAAGCGTTGAATGTAGTCCTGAACCGATTCGTTGTGCTTCTGCCTGATGTTGGTGAGGTCCGACAACTTCATTTCATGGTTGCCGGTGTAGAAGTAGTTGTGGAATTGCTTTTCGAGATCGACCTAGCTCTGAATCGAGTTGTAGGGCAATGAAGAGAACCAGGTGAAGGCCGATCCTGAGAGAGACAAGGGGAACAATTGAACTCTCAAGGCATCTTTAGCCGATGCTTCATCGCACTATGCTAAGAATCGGCTGACGTGCTCGTAAGTTGATACGTCGTCTTGCCCTGAGAATTTTGAGAAATCCAGGACTTTGTATCGGTTGGGCAGTGGAACCCGCTCGAATTACTCCGGGTAGGGGTACCGATACATATTTCCCGAATCTTTCGGCTTAAGGCCGAATTGATCGCGCATGACGTCTGCGATCAAATCGGCCCATGTCCGGTTGTCTTGTTGTATCGGCTCATACTGATCATACGGCGCAACCGCTGGCCGATAGAAAGGTGGTGGTGTCTGGGGCCGGTAGTGCTAATCCTGATGGCCTCCCTGGTACTGGTACTGGAGCGGATGGCCAACGGGAGGCTGTCAATTCCCTGGTGGCGGCATCGGTGGATCAGGGAAAGGTTGGCGGCCACCGGCGTTGTATTGTCCTCCCAGGCTGATCTGGGCAACTGGCTCTAATTGCCGATTGTTGTTGAACATGTTGGCGATCTGGTCCTAGGGGAGTGGTTGTTATCGGTTCAGCATGGTGACCACCGGTCTCGAAGCCGATCCAGACGGATTCGGCTGGTTGAGGATCCCTCCTGGCGGCCCTGGCTGTGCTGGTGGTGGGATCGGTCGATTCTGGGTGGCCAATGTCCTGTAACCAGGAAACTGGCCGTCTCTGAAGTACGTCGGCCCCTGCTGCAGTTGGTCGGCCATCTTGGCGTCGACCACAGTGGCAATCATATTGTTGAGGGTGTTGACAAGAATGCCACTTTGGTTGATCAGTGCCTGGTGCACAGCCAAATCAATTCGGTCTTGCAAAATATGCAAACCCGAATCACCTTGCTCCTGAGTCGGCTCCTTCGCCTTCTGTTTGTCCTTTGATCCGCTGGAGGAGGACGCCTTGAATTCGTCCATGCTGAATTTATATTTCTGGTGCACAGCCCCAGACCTCGTCTGGGTGAATGACTGTAGGTAGTTGGCTTTGAGCTCTTGTACCATCCTCTTGTAGTCGGCTTGTTGTTCAGCCGACAGTTGTTCCATCTTCACAGGCATGACGTTTTCCTAAGAAACGTTGGGGCTCTTGATGTTGACCATCTTGTCAGCTGTGTCGATGCGTCCTAGCCGAGTTGATAGAGATAGTCCCACCGGGCGTGCCAAGAAGCGTGTTGATGAGAAATTTCTCTCACGCACTGGCCTGGGAGATCTGCTTAACTCCAGTGCAGGTCCTTCTCGACTGTGTGTGAAATATAGGGCGTGCCTATTGGTTTGATCTGTTAACCAACAAGAAAAACAAAGATATATGCGTTAAGGTTTAGGTTAGATCCTACTGGATCGGCTGAGGGAATCAATTAACATATATATATGTTATCCCAAAGCATATTTAAACTAAGTGAGTGGGATAGATCGGCTATGCCGAGACAGTATTAACCACTTAATCTTTAAATACAAAAGGATAATAAATATATGCTTTAATAGCCTAGCCGATACCGTAGGACTAACTATGGATCGGCTAGTACTCTGATGCGTCTTATGAAAAGATATTGATCTAAGCTAAATACGCTAAGCCTAGATCAGTCGGCTGTGGCTGACAGGCTGATTCTGGCTTAGTGCATTTAACCAGAGTAAGATCTTAATATAAGAGGCGGCTTTAATAAATCTAATAGTAAACATACCAAAAGAATATTAAAACAGATAAGGCCGGCTGAAACCTCGGCATTGTCTCTAAGCATATACATCTAGCCGAATAGATCATAAGAGCTCTAAGAACGACTTAATAGATCAAATTGATGCAGCATTAAGTATAAAAAGAATCATCAGATCTATTATAGCTGATGTAAACCCCTCGAGACGGTGGATACCACATATAACCTAGGCCAACCCCTAGATCTAGCTCTATCGGCTGCTGGTTCTTGACAGAAACAGGCTGATGTCAAGATAGATCTAGACATTGTTCTAGATTATATGTGATATATGATAACTATCGCAGCGTAAATCATTGAATCTAGAGTATCATAGTGATGGAAGCACTAAACTCGACGAGATACACCACTAATGACAAACATTTACCTTAATCGGGGATCGAAATGATGCAGCCCGAAGCCGGATCAAGTGTTCGTCTGAAGAAAATAGGAGGCGATGCGTCGAAAGTTGATTGATTGTGTATATGATATTTTTTGTTACAGGGGTCTCGGGTCCTATTTATACCCAAGTACAACACAGTCCACGCCGAACACGGTTGTTAATCTACTGTATACGGTACAACAATATCTGGGGACATGGTTCCATGCTGCATTACAATAGGACATCTAAACAAATTCCTAGTTTACAGATACACTTGTCGTTACAGGACTCTTTCCATAGATGGCAATATCTTTAACGTGCAATTTGGGAACCAAATCTTTTTTTATCTTTAAGCACCTTTACCGGAAACGGTTCCATCTTCTTCTCTGACTCGAAATCGGCTATTGGCTGTCCTTGTCCGACTCAACCTCAGCCGACTGGCCTCGTAGCCGATCGTATCGCTGATGAATTGACCTCTGTTTCTCCGCCAATCTTCCGATCGGATTCCGCTTCAATCTCGGCTGGGACTTAGGGATTTGGTTACCAAATTTAGCCGTTAGCACTATCCTTATCAGAATCGGCCGCATTGGCTATCCTTATCCAATTCGGTCTTAGACGATGAACACCTCAGCCGATTCGGCTTGTGACTTGGTGCAAACTCCGTTTCCAATGATTACATTCTCCTCCAAATCTGCCTCGTCGTTAGTTCCAAATCTGATAATTGGCTTACCAAATTTGGTCGTTAACACATGCCCCCAAGTCTGCTACATTGTTAATGTTACGGATTTGTTTGATCTTATCTTAGGGAAATTTTAGGGCTTTTCATTTCGGTCGTTACCACGCCTCTTTAAATAATAACCACTACCTTAGAGTTTTTCACATCGTCACTTTTGCTTTCATCGCCTTAGCAACAACCGCCGCCAAATTCACCGGCGACCCCTTCGAAGCTCTTGGCGATCTAGTAGACAATCTCCCCCACGGCGGCAACCTCAACTCCGGCGATTTTCTGGAATCCTCTTCCTCTAAATTCAAACATTCAATTCTCATTAAGTTCTTTGTCCTACAGAAAAAGAGATTGGCCACAAGAAAAAGGTCGGCTCCACCCCCATTAGTAATTCTATACCCAAGCTTTTTTTTAACTTCTCAACCAACCGATGCTTAATTAATCTCTTCTTCATTTCTCTCTTTTCGTGCAGCCTCCTCGCTCTCCAACGCCTGCCCCCATGCATCAAGTGAACGAACTCCATCGGCTATGGGCAGCCATAACGTTGAGGCAGCAACAGCATCGGCCCCCGTCATCCCTGTAAGTCCTTTCTCTTGACTCCATATCGGTTATCTTCAAAGTTTTTGGTGCCTAATAGCCTCAATATTCTCTCTGCAGGCTCTAGCCGACATGTTCCCTTTTGACATCAAAGAATTTATGGATGACGAGGAAGATACCAACAGCAAGGCCTTAGCCCCTCTTGTCGATGACTTGAAGACTACACTATTGGACATGGCCAAATGGCTAGAAAGCTCTCTGGACTTCTTGGTTACCGATTGTGGAGAGATCAGAGCAAGATTCAAAGAAATTCAAGATCAGCTCCTAGATCACATAGCCAACGTCATCTCTCAAGGCGTATATCTTGAATAGCATCGACACAAGTTTGAGAGGGCCAAACAGCGGATAGTCGATCGGTGAGAGAGAACAGCTCTTGAAGCCACTATCGAAACCAATCGGCAATCAATCCTTGAAGACAAGGCTAAGCTCGATGAGATGACGGCTGGGCCCACTTCCAATCTTGATCGGCTACGCAAACGGAGAGAGGAGTTGCTGGTTGAGCTTGCCAAGTGTGATGCCGATATAGCATCTGAAGAACAAAGGATTGCCGATCTCCCAAGGGCAATATCAGAACAAAAATCCAAGTTGAAGGCTTCGATGAGGAATTTATCAGATCTCACGAAGGCTTTAAAGGTAATCCCTAGGAACAATGCAGCCGATGCCAAAAAGCCATTGAAGACATCGATCAAATTCGACGAAGAGCATGAAGGGTTACACGGAGGCTATGATAGCTAATAATAAAAATTTCTACTGTGCAAACTAGGAATGTTCCAAGTAAGGGTCGATAGATTGTTACCGATTGGAGTGGAGTGCAGCGGATATAGCCAATTAGGAGCTATCCGATCCGGAACAAAACTGGCTGATCATAGCCGATTTGCTAACCACAGCCGATTAGGAGCTATCTAATCTGTTGCTCGTGATTAGATTGATTCAGTTCAAGATCAACAACTGAATGGGAGAAGTATATACCTGATTGAAATATGTCAGCTACAGATGCAACAGCATCAAGGGAAAAATTCTATCTAAACATCTTCGTGTGCCATGCTAATCAGGCATTTTCTAAGTAATTAGACAAACAAGTAATTACCATATTAAAAAACTGCATGACTTTAACCATTGAACCACCATAGTGGGCAAAGCATAAAGAAAGATTGAACTATGCAAACTCAATAAATTAGAATTGAGGCATACTTATGCAAACAAAATCTCGATGGTCTAGTTACCTGCCTCCGATCGAGTGAAGCTCATTCCTACTCCAACAGGTTCTATCAGATTTCAACATAATTCCAGTAACAACTACTAGAAAGTGCTTGAAATGTCAATAATTTCATCATAAATGTTATCTCCATAATTACTAACCATAACCAGATCCCTACCTGATTCTTTCTTTCAAAGGGCACAAACACATACCACTTTCAAAATCAGTTTAAGCATAATTGAGAGTCGATATAGGGCCAAGAACCCTTCTGTATCATATTTATTCAATGTCCACTTGGATAGTAAGCCTAGAGACATTATGCTAAAGCATAGTACCACCAACAGTTCAGATTTGCACTTACCAAGTCAGGTAACCTAACTAAATACCAACGACTAAGGACCAGACATGGTCCTATACCTTCACTTCTCATGCCAGGTAGGCCATGGCAACTTTAATCTTTCAATAACATCCAAGTATTGGAAGAATTGGACAAAGTCAAAGATACAACAAGGCCAACACAAATGAAACACTCCAAACATGCACTTCACCTAGAAAAATTGTCTATAAGACAAGCTCTTAATCTTAGGGACAATCAACAAACAACCATCACAAAGTCATGTCTAGCAATTCAAACCATTTAGGACTCACAAAATTCTATGATGAGAAAGTTAACCAGCACATACACTTCGGGGAGGCAAGCATCATTTACAATAAATGTTCTAAAGACTAGAGTAACAAAATCACGTAGTATTAGTGAACAAGCAAATAACATTCACACTTCAACCATATATGATTAATGTGAAATACATCACAAATACTAACTCACCTTTAAAATCCATGTTTCATCGAGTAACAATACGCCACGATGTAGCGCCAACCATGTATATAATTAATATAAAGTACATGACAATCATCAACTCACTTAGAAAAACTAAGCAAGTCCACTTCCATACAAGAGTAATATGCATGATATGCATACTCGTATCCATCCTACAAGTGCAAGTGTGTCATTTTAATTAATTATTTTTTCACCGAGAATCTAGAGCCTAAGCTCTCATGCCAACTCTGACACCCCAGGCCACAAAACCCTAAGATGTCACTAAAATCCACTACGCGACTAGCTGCTTTGCTAACTAGTAGAAAAAAATTTCAGCAGCAACTCCCTTGTAATTTCAATAACACGGAAGCAGAATAATTAATAGATAGGTTGTAAGCAACCGAAACCATAAAGGATAATCCTCCTAACAGTTCATCAGAGATGGAAATTTAAAATTACATCATCATCACTAGCCTTCTACCACCAATATTAACCAACAAGCTTTAAGGGATAACATTATTTTTAAGATTAGCAAAAGAGATATTTAGAGAATCATGAAGTGTGGATCCGTGCAGCTACATCCCTTCCTCACATGATATGTCTCAAGTACCTGGAGGGGGAATACAAGGGAGAGATTGAAAAATCTCAGCAAGTAAACTTATTTTGACAGGCTATTTAAACCACAGTTTGATTATACATCGACGTAATACTTCCATAATTGACAAATCATTATTAGAATATCAAGTGTCATATCATTTCCATCATTAAGTCATATTTCATTCTTTGTCATCACAGCAAACAAGTACTACTAGAACAACTTTTGTAATAATAGATAATCATTAGGATACTAACAACTTAATGTTCGAGCAAATAATATCAAAGATATCATGATAAGAACATTTAAACCATATTCATCCTACTACACCCAAACTGCTATTTTTTCTTCATGTAAACAATATTTGACCAACCCAAAATTACCATTATTTGGGTATTATAGATCACTAATGAAAAACACACAAGGAGTCCATGACAAATTAGTAGAGGACTAGAATAAGAGATGCGGTGATCCCTTTCATATTAATTCTAAATACAATAATAATTATAAGACAAATGAAGTGCATAACAATACAATGCAAATCCACACAAAATCCTTCAGAACTCCATCAATACAACCCCAGTGCATACAAATGTCATTCAAAACCACACATACAATTTTATCCATATCCACAATACCAAAGGTCATCCGCATTACACACTCCTTGAGAAGCATCACTTCTCATGATTACTCACAATGTTTATGCAATGCATAAGACAATCATTTTCATGCATCAAGTGCAGATAAATGCATATGAACTCATGCCTGCATACCCAACGAGGTATGGAGCCGCATCCATGGATGTTGTACCGGTACGGTTGTAACCATAAGATCACGACATAACTCCCAATACAATGCATATGCAAATGCACATGCATATAATATGATGCATTGATAATGCCACCAATAAAACTTCAACTTTCTTCTCAAGTGTGGATTAGCCACACAGTACATGATAATACCACCAACCAATATTTAACTCCTTTCTAAAGTGGGGAATTCACCACATACCACACCCATCACATATAGCAATAATATTAGAACATACTTCAATGCATATCAAAATCCACACCGATATGCATAAGATACTTGTATTGCCAATATCACAAATAACATTTCAACATGTCCAAAACATACTTCAAACACGAAACCACAAGATGAAACTCATCTCTAGAATCCAAGTCTCACCACATAACACCCCTTCTTAAGGTGTCAACCATACAAGCCAACAATCCATAATACATTAATGCATAATACTATTTTAAATATAAACATATTTGTACGTAGATTGAACTATGAAAACTCATACCAAGGCCAAGGCAACATGTGCACCTATAATTTTCACACACCATCCAACCACAATATTAACCATATATGGCCATAACCAAGGAGTGAAGTCCATTTTTGAACGGGAGCCAGATTCTACTTCGACCTCAATGCTATCACACCACGATGATTCAATAACAATTGGTTAAATCCAAATAAACTTATAAAGTAATGATAGATTCCTTAATCTTTATATTTTAGTAAGGTGTAAGGTGCATGACTGAACCTCATTTATGAATACTATCACCCAAGCGTGTAATTATCTCTATTCACCCAAAATACCAACATAAACCATACATTATTCATCATATTAAATTTAACTTCATTTTGTTAGATTACTCCACCAAGCAAATAAATCATGTCTAATCTTTCAACTATTGAGTATAGTCATATGTGCTGAGTTTTAGACATTAAGGTGACAAAATAACAAGTCAAAATGGTAGCAAATCACCGCTACATTTACTTGACTATAACTTGGTAGAGATGAGTGCCCTAGGCACGACCTGGAGCAATACCACCTGTTGAACATCCCACATTCTCAGCATACAACATGAACAAAATATACACAATCAGTGAACATCTCAGTACCTATGTCCCACACCAAAATAGGCAAACAAAGACAAAAGCACCCATCCTGAAATATTCAGCTAGAACAGCAGATCTTATTTTTTTCATATCTCCTGATTCTGAGAGATATAAATTCTCAAATTTTGCTGTGATTAACATAACTTCATAAGCTACCATTCTTTAGTACTAATCGTCCTCAACAAAAATCATTTATGTCACCAAACATTCAGTTTAAGTTTAGCCTATAAGTCTGTCAGAAACTGCAGAGTACTCACACAAAAATAGTCATAACTTTTGCTAAAAAAATTCCAATGAACATATGCTTTACCGATCTGGAAAGATTATAAACTTAGCTAAAACTTATACAACTGCCACAAAGTCTGATTCGGCCACTAAATAGGATTAATCTGAAGTTAAACAGATACTACCCAAATTCGCAGGAATGAAAAATAGTCAGAAAGAAACATCCATAACTCACTAACCACAAATCCGATTAAGATATTTTTTACGGCCATGAAAAGATATGTAAATCCTCTACAACTTTTAAAAGGCTTATTATTTTTTGGAGCCACAGAGATGACCAAAACAATCAATTTCTGAGACTGCACAGATTGATGAGTTTCAAATCACGGATGAAGCTGCATTTCGGGAGTCTCTCCTCTAATCCCATCCCCTAACCATGGATTTAACCCACAAAATATAATCCAATCAGAGGGATTAGGGTTTCTCACCTTGCCTTGAGTAGGAGCAGCAAGAACCCTAGGTTCCCCACCTCCTCTGCTCCCCATCCTCTTCTTCCTTCTTCTCCTTCCTCTTCTTCCTTCTTCTCCTTCCTTTCTCTTTTTCCTTTCCTCTCTCCCTTCTTTACTTTGAGGGAAAGAGTAGCAGCAAGAACAGGAGGGAAAAAGTTGGCTAGGGTTGGAAGAAGCTAGGGCTACCTGCCCTTTTAAACTAGAGTTCTCTAGACACACATCCAACGGTCCACATTACTCGGATCAACGGAGGGGCAATTCTTAGCCGAATTGGCCCGAGTGAGTAGTAAAATGGACTTGTCTCAATGAGCTCTACGCAACAACGGTCTCCGATCGTCCATCCGAGCAATGGGCTTGAAAGTCAACTTTACCCCTCTTGGGAGTAATTAGTCAACTCTCTTTATTTTTTCTATTATTATGGATTACAGGTATTACACAATCCAGAAAAGCTTGCAAGTAAGGGTCTATAGATTGTTACCAAGTGACGTGCAGTGCAGTGGAAAAACTACGTTGGAGTAGCCGACCCAACATACGCACGTCGGGAAGTTTTGCCGACCTTGGACAACGCTTCGCCTAACCTTGCCGACCTCGGACAGCGCCTCGCCCGACCTCGCTCCGATCTTCCGATCAGCTCCCCAATCACGTCGCCGACCACGATCCGATCTCCCGACCAGCTCACCGACCACGTTGCCGATCTCACCGAATTCATTCTGATTTGTCGACTTACACCGCAACGTAGCGATGTCTCTACCAGTATCCACACATCTAGGGAAGGAACGTCGAACACCCGTGTGCTAGCACACAATGCATGGCTAGGGTTTTGGCTCAGACGTGGACTAGGGTTTCCGTGGAGAAGTTGATATGGCTTAGAGGTTGTGCATACTGATCTCACCCCTTTCCTTCCTTGTATAGAGTTGACCGACTGGGCCTAAAGGCCCATAGGGACTCTATATACGATCGGATCTCTATCCGAACTAAGTCATATCCGAGTCAAACTCGAATGTTTGCTCTATCCCGTTAAGTGTGCGACCCTGTAGGCTCAGGTATACTTGGTTCCGACCCAAGAACACTTCTCGGTCGATCCATCAACAGTGGCCCCTAGCAGAACATATTGACACCAAAGTATACAAGAAGATCATATCGGCTGAACCAGTAATGTGTGAACAAATCCCTTTGCCTCAAGATATCATTTAAGATATAGGCAAGACTCGTGCCATCCTATCTGTAGCTTAATCATTCACTCGATCTCGTATTAGATTATCTATCTGTTGATTGACTCCTCAATCAACTCGGCATGGTCATGCACTTCCATAATCCATTACATCGAGGGGCCCTGAGATATCTCTCCCAAAGAAGGGGCAAATTCCATCTTGATCATTCACATCCCACTACATGTTTCATAGCAAACCCGAAGACTACTTTTATAACTACCCAGTTACGAAATAGCGTTTGGTAGTCCCTAAGTAAGCTACTACACATGTTGGAATCCATAATGATCTTAGGTCAAAGGACTTTGCACCAACACTACTTGAGACCAAGTAATGACACATTAATTCCCTGTAATGTCTCAAGGTGGGTCTATCCAACAATGTGTTCTTTAACACATGTTCACGTTTATTGATTTGGTATCTTCATACCATGATCTATGAGACATGATCATCAATCAATACACATATTGATCTTAGAATCATATTTGTTCCATAAATATGATATATGATCAGGGATCATTTAGAAATAGATTCATACATAAAGAGTCACATAAATAAGTCACATACTTATTGATCAATATAAGTTGTCTATTTAATGGAACCAAATAACACTTTATTCATTGATACATAAACATTAATCATGATATCCAATATTTTAATGTTGTCTCTAGGGCATATCACTAACTGCAAGCCCGACTTGAGTTACCTGAACGAAAACACCTCAAGCACTGAACAGGCAAGATTTCCAAATCTGCAATGCAGGTTTAATGGTCGCCACATTAATGTCAGCAGTTTCCTGAAGAAGATCATCAAAAGAAGAAACTTTTTTAAAGCAGATTTAATCACTGATGCTCCCAAAGACAGCTGAGAAGATATGAGATTAACATTTTTAGGATGGAGAAGCTGATCAACACTAACTTTCTGTGAAGATTGAACTGAAGAATGCACGGCAGAGTTGATCGGATTTGAAGCAGCCTTACCAAAACAAAGAGATTTATCCTTAATGCTTGAGGAGGTAAATGGAACACTAAAAGATCCAAACTTAATAATCTGCAACCCTGCATCAAAAGGAACAAATTTTTTTCTTTAGAGAAGGGAGAACAAGCTAAGCAGCAAAATGAACTTTCTTTCTTTGGTATGATTTAGTCTTGGCGCATGTCTCGCCGTTTCGAAAGCACCAATGACCATTTCTTGTCCTCTTCCTCTTCCCACAAACATTTTTCACGTTCCCAATGAGGAACTCCATTGCTCCAAAGATGAAAATAAACATCGAAAGTTTATGTGATCACTCTTCTTAGAGCATAGATAAAGAAACCAACTACTTTGCAAGAAACTGAGAACCGAAAATGGTTGTGACTGACTTCTGTCACATGAAATCTCGAAGCTAGGCCACCAAGACAAGATTGAATATCAATTGCAACACTCTCCTCCGAGAGACAAAAGAGATACAGACAAAAAGTTGCTATAAAAAAGAATGAATCACACGGATTAGAAGAGTCATGCTGAACTTGCCCGCCAAATTTATGTTGAACTCGAAGCTCAAACCTTCTTCCTATGGAGAAATCTAGCCTATTCTCCATAGTAACAAGAGGCCCCCTCCCTTTAAGCTAAGGAAGCTCAAGAGAGAAACCCTAACTCCGGGAGGAGACATCATCGGAGCGAAAGAAGTTGACGGTGAAAGAAGAGTCATCGAGAAAGAAGAAAGGAGAGCTCAGAAGCGCCATCGTTTTTTCCCTTGGGTTATAATTTGACTAGTTGAACTCTATATATTGGTTTAATTAGAAATTAGGTAACATTTGCTTAGCCATGCTTAGAAACTTTAGCATCATTTCATGTGAAAAAATTAATGATTCACTTATATCATTATAATGGATGTTTAATGATAGCTCACGATGGATAATCGTGATTGGTTAATTAATTAGTTTGCCAACTAAAACTTAATTAATGATGGGTTGTGAGCACATGGTTTGATGATTTTGATGGTCGTGCTCATGATAATTAAGGACTGGTTCGCGAGCTACTGTTGTGAAGGATTAACTGTACTAACCACAAGCCAGAAATGGGCAATGGCTGGATTTTTAGTGTAGCATGTTCAGCAGGAGACAACATTGTGGTATGTTTTCCTTTTATCGTGGCAGACAACTAAGTCCACATGTTTTTGGGCACTAAGTAGTCTCCCTGTTAGGTAACTGGTCATTTCTTATCGGAGACAGATGCTTAGTGAGTATCATTCTGTTAGGCATGATATGCGAAGGGTCCTGTCACAATTACTTTCCGAGGTACCATGGCAGCATTGAGGTGCATGGCAATATGTTGTGGGGATTGTGTCTTACAGGTAAATTTGTACACCTTTGATGAGAGTAAAACTATTCGAATAGCCGTACCCACGGTTATGGGTGGGCCTAGCAATGTTTTTCGTGATTAGTCTCACACTACTCATTATGATTAAGAAATTGATGATATTAGTTGGTTAAGAGTTGTGCAACCAGAGTTGGTTGTTCAGATATGGTTGGGCCTGAACAGCAGGGAAGTGTTGTTCAGTGTTGATTAATTACTCTACTGTTTTAAAAATCCTCGAATGTTTGTTAAATGTTGCATTTGTAAATGAAACCCTATTATTGTCATCCTTTCTATCCTTGTACACTTGCATATTTATTGTGTAGTTTGTTAAGTATTCTATATAATCACCTTACAATAATCATCATCGAAGAGGAGTTCTACAGTGAGAATAGAGGTCGAAGGACTAAACCGCATGTGGAATGGAGTCGTCAATGATAGTTTGTCCATTGTAATTTTAAGGTTTGAAAAATTAGTAATTTATATTGTGTTATCAATTTGTTATTGTATGTTTTGGCTTATTTTTGAACATGGATTTATAACGTGTAGGTATTTAAAAATTTGGATAAAAATTTCGGGCGTGACAGTGGTCGGCAGCGAAGAGATAAAGGGAGCTTGGCGACCACTGTAGGACATTGGAAAAACTCAAGAAAAAAAAGAAAGCGAAAGGTGATGTGTAGAATGGACATTTCCGTTGGATAAGACGTGTCCATGTCATGTCGCTGCATATGATTTCCGTAGCTTCCAGACCCACTTCCACTGTAGATTGCGTGAGCTCTGTGGACTTGATTTCCCTCGTGCTGCTTCTCTTTTCAGATAGCCGCTGGCTGCTGCTAAAGCTTAAGCAAAGATAGCCATGGCGACATGGCTAGAGCAGTGCTGCTTGCTGCTGCTGCTCTGCTTCTGCAGCTCCGCCGCGGCGGCGCCGGCGGCGACGAGCAGCAGCAGGAAGGCGGTGGATCGCCTGCCCGGGTTCAGTGGCCCCTTGCCCTTCTCCCTCGAAACAGGGTACCAATTGCAGTACTAGTAATTTACGCTCTGTGTTGCTTGCTCCATCTGCTGTGATATCTCTGAAATTCTATAATTCTGATTCATTCGATCTTGTTATTGTAGAGACGTAGTAGTAATTCTCTGAATTCTGAGTACCATTTAACTGCTCTCCTATATATATTATATGCTGTGTTGTGATCATCTCTGAAATTCTGGATGAATGTTTTTCGATTCGATCTGGTTCATGTCTCATCAAGATGTATGTAATTGTAATTGTATACGCGGCATGCGTGCATGGCAGGTACGTGGCGGTGGGCGAGGTTCGATTCTTCTACTACTTCGTCGAGTCGGAGCGAAGCCCGGAGGAGGACCCCGTCCTGCTCTGGCTGACCGGTGGGCCCGGATGCTCGGCCTTCTCCGGACTCATCTACGAGATTGGTAACTAGTATTATTATAACTAGTGTATAGTTCCATCATTGAGTACTGGTAGTGCCACATCATGGTGCCCAAAGCGTATACCATTACGTGGGACCCACAAGTGTACTAAACTAAAAGAAAAATAACAACTAGACCACTTCTGACCACTCATTGCTTCACTCCACGATGCAAACAGTCAAAAGTAGTATTATTTAACATTTTTCTAGATCCAAACTACAAAATGTATAATACCGGTTCCAAGAAAAGAAATTCTCTTAGTACGCTTTGTACAACCCTCGTTGCAGATGCTTTAACTATATGTTAGTAGTGGTAGCACTAGGCCCCTCTCCCTCTCTAAAACATTTACTCCCTTAAAAAATAACATCTTTGAATGAATTTGGACGATTACTCATCAAAATTATTTTTTTCTGGGACGAAAAGTCAGGATGGCATACGCAGAATATTCTCAAACAATTTAACAGTGCTGTCATATTACTATTATTTTTATTGCTGTTATAATTATTGATATTTTTATTGTTATAGTAGTAATATTATTATTATTATCATTTTATTATTATTATTATTATATTATTGTTATTGTTATTATTATTACTACTATTATTAAGAGGGATCATTGTTACTTACGAGTGCAGGGCCTCTCTTTTTTGATTTTCACGGCTACAAAGGAGGGTTGCCTACTCTGCTCTACAAGGCAGACTCCTGGACCAAAGTTAGTACTCCTTTGCTTATATACAACTACAAAAAATGAAATACATAACAATTGCTCGTCTCTTTTCATCTCTTAGCCCTAATTAGGTGTCAACAATTAATGTATAGATTCCTGCCAGCATCCATAGCCCCAAACATCAAGCTCAAAACAACATGTATAAATGTTTCTTAATTGAGGAAGATAACTAATTTACATGTCACTTAATTTCCTTTTAGTTTGGTCCTCTGATTACAGATAAGCAACGTTATCTTCGTTGATTCTCCACCTGGGACTGGCTTCTCATATGCCACCACAGCCGCAGGACTCAAGTCGAGCGACACCATTGTTGTTCACCAGCTCTACACTTTCATCCAAAAGGTTCAATACACAACACGAACTACATACTCTAGTATATGTGTTATATTTCAAGTACACCGAGGATTTTTATTCTTCTTCCTTGTGAATATGTGGTGTTCTCTGAGAATATATTGAATTGTTTGCCTGCAGTGGTTTGATGATCACCCACAATTCTTGTCGAACCCATTCTATATTTCGGGTGATTCTTATAGCGGTATAATTATACCTACTCTCACCATGGAAATCGCTAAAGGTAATTAACTTATATTTTGATTACACTAAATCCTTCTTCACTCTTATGCCAATGAACGTAAAATCTATAATTTTACTGCTCTATTCACATTCTTTTTCGCTGCTTACATTTTCTTTTGTTTAGGAATAGAATCCAGCAACGAGCGGCATCTTAATCTCAAGGTTCAAGGTTTTGTTTTGTTTTTTGGTGCCATGAATTTCTTTCAATTCAGTTAATGCTATTTTGGTACCGCTAGCTTTTATTCTTTTGAGGCCTAGCATACCAGAATTTTGTTCTGTTCTGTTTTTTGATATCCCGACACCCCAACACTGGTAACTACACTCCAACAATCACACTCTCTCTTTTGAAATAAAATGTTCATATATTGTGCCCTAAAATGTAATGGTGTGATATTTGTTTTGACATTGTTAATGTTTTATATTTTGATTATCTGTGAACCTTATGAAGTGAGTGATCGAGGCGATGCCTATTTGAAAGTTAACTGTGTTTCTAATTTATGTATATTTGCACAAATATTCAGGGTTACATTGCTGGCAATCCATTGACTGACACTCCGCATGATGACAACAGTAGATTTCCCTTTCTTCATAGTATGGGAATTATAGATGATGAACTCTATGAGGTGAGATAATGAAGAAGTGACTTTATCATGTGCTGTTTTATTTCTGACAAACAAATCAGACACAGAATTTTCAAATATCTAGGGGTGGCTTTGCTTGGATGCCTGGATAGCTACCACTTGTTTGAACTTTTCGTTCAAACATACCTTTCGATTGAACTAATATAATGTTTCCAAATAAGATTGATAAGCAATACAAAAGTAATATTGAAATTGATTCAATTACTTATTTGCAATGGCCGTGTGCATCCACTTCTGGATGCAGAGGTAGGGCATTGCCCATTATCTAAAAAAAGTTACTTTTGCAATAGCATCGAAGCACATATAATCAATCAATAAATCACTGTACCTTTCTCATTGAAAGTATACTATCAATTAGTATCACTCTGTATATAGATTGCTCAGAAAAATTGCAAGGGAGAATACATCAACCCTCCAAACTCTCAGTGTGCCAACTCTGTTCAAGCCATCTTGGATGTAAGTCACCAGCCCATCTACTACTTTCGGAAATTAATTCTAGTTAATGGCATAAACAAAAATAATATGGCATGTATATTCCATTCTCTTTATTCTTTTTGGAACTTTCGGTCCATTAGTTTAAAACTATGCCAAGTTGATAGAAGAATTAATGTGCAGTGCATAAGGGATGTAAATGATGTACACATCCTAGAGCCACGCTGCGATGTAGATGGAATAAACCTCATCTCTGACAACTTGGCTTCACACGATAGAAGGACAAAACTACTCGAGTCTGCAGTTTGGTCCATTTGTAGGGTAAGAAAATAAATATCTTCTGCTTTGTGATTACGCTTTTCATTTTGTTATTGCCGACATTGGGAATTCAGGATTTGAAATTCGATACAGCCCTGTCCTTGCGGTTGTAGATATGTAATTCAATCTTTGTTTTTTGTATTTCATTTGATGGCAGAATGCCACCTATGTTCTGTCCAAAATATGGGCAAACGACGAAGCTGTACGGCAGAGTTTGGGTATTCACAAGGTAAGGTAGTTATATATACTTAGTGATGTAAATAGTACAGTACATACTTAAGGGATAAAAAAATACTATGTAATACACTGCAGGGGACAGTAACAACATGGAAAAGATGTGACTATGACGTACCTTACAAAAAGGAAATCGTCAGTTCAGTGGAGTATCATTTAAGCTTGATCACCCAAGGATACCGAGGCTTGGTATACAGGTAATGCAGGGAGCTACCTTTTTTTTCAATACATCATATATAACAAAATTAAATGAGATCTTTACTGTCCTTGCGAATTAATTGACATTAGTATTAGATAAATTTTACGGTTCTTGAGAAAATACCCGTAAATATCAAAATTTTACACTACAAATTTTTGTACCTCGAAATACCTAGAAGAAGCTTCCAAGTTTTACACTAAAAAATATAATACCTCCTGTATCTTCTTAAAAAATATAATACCTCCTGTATCTTCTTAAAGATGGTAAATTATCCTTAGTATTAGCATCAGGGTAGTTCAGTCTCATGTGGATTATTTTCTTCTATTTCCTTTGCCCTGGATCGATCTGTGTATTGACCATGTTTTGTTTGTTCGTTTCACCTTGCAGTGGCGATCATGACAGTAAAATATCTCTTGTTGGAACACAAGGATGGCTCAGATCTCTAAATCTGTCCATCACAGATCATTGGCGACCATGGTACGTCAACAGCCAAGTTGTAGGGTAAGAATCAAAGGCACGATTCTACTCTTCCATGTATTCACTTCCTGCTGGGTTAAAAATTCCCAATTACCACTTGCAACCAGTTCTACATTTACGTACATATATAACATGACCACAGGTTTTTCTTGAAGTCAAATTTGCATTGAACTTTTTTTGCTAAGTCTGGTTGAATTATTATGAATAAAATTTTGTCACCGGCGGTTAACGGTTTTCTTTGTTGAGTCGAGATTTTCCCAAATACCTGTATTTGCATTTTTTTGGCTCATGTTTCTTTCCAGTTCCAGAACTATTTGTCCTAAGTCAAATATTTTGATCTTTGATCATCATTTATGTAACTCATATAGTTTAACTTCATAAAATTTATATTTTAAATTTACCATAAGAAATACTTTCATAATATATAATTCACATGTAGTTAAACTACATGGATATATAAGAATTAATGGTCAAAGATAAAAAGTTGTTTGATTTAGGATAAACTTAGAACGATGAATAATTGGTAATGGAGGACTATCTAGAAACCAGATTGCATGAAAGACATCATTTTGTAAGTACATAGCCTATACTGGGACTTCACAAAGTTTCCCCTTGGCCATGGGTTCTCCCAACCTCAGAGACAAGCTCCTTGCACTTAGCTATTATACCTCAACAAATTTCATGCTAGCGCGAGAAAAAGGGCCATTTATGATAGTTTTTGTTAGGGACAATTTATGGAAATATGAAATGAAAAAGGGCTAATATTTCTGATAGTTGTTTTTTTGGCAATTTATGGAAATGTGGAATGAAAAAGGTCCATTTCTGATAGTTGATTTTTTTTCAGGGGCAATTTAGAGAAATATGAAACGAAAATGGCCATTTTTTTAGGAAAGAAAAGGGCAATTTCTGATAACATTTTTCTTCAGAGGGAACTTATGAAAATATAAAAGAGAAGGGCCATTTTTTATAATAGTTCTCTTCAGGGGTAATTTATGAAAATACAAAAGGAAAATGTCCATTTTTGAGAATTATTTTATATAGGGGCAATTTATGGAAATATAGAAGAAAGCCAAAAATATCAAAAGAATGAAAACAAAATGTACTCCGAATGTGTTTATAGTTTAACTGTTATAAATCTGTTAATTCTTTTGATTACTATATATCAAAATATGATGATGAGTCTCGAAAAATACTTTCATAGTATTAATTGTATTTTTTATAATACTTTGAAAATGTGTTAGAATAGCCATGATTACTAAAAGTTGGGAGACCATGTCAATTCCCACAACAGTTCTTAAGTTTAGAATTATTTATGTCCGTTAATTAATGACTTGAAGACTCATAGTTAATTTTATTCGCACAATGTTATGCATATATTGATACCATGCACATTCTTTTTGTTTTTGTTAATTTTCCTAGATTCACAAGAACTTACTCCAATAACTTGACATACGCAACTGTGAAGGTATGTTGTGATTGATACTTGCATAGTTGCATACCTGCTGTATTCAGTTATTAAATTTATTTATAATTTAATTGATTGATCAATGTACATGCATGTAGGGTGCTGGGCACACAGCTCCGGAGTACATGCCAAAGGAGTGTCTTGCTATGATTGATAGATGGATTTCTGGGGAACCTCTTTGATCATTAGACATGCAGATGTTGGAATAATGTTAAGTAGTTTGATTATTAACCAGCTTTAAAACATTTTTTTATTGTTTCTCAATTGGTGTGATAATTTCAACTCTTCATGTTTGTACTTATTATTTCACTAGCAAAATGCTATGCTTTGCTATGGATAAAAGGAAATATATATGTAATAGAAACATATTTATTGAATATGTCAGTATCACTTTTTGAATATATGGTATTCACTTTGAACCAAATATTTGAAATATTTTATAATATCAGAAAATATCAGGGATCAATTTGTAAAAATTGTAAAGGAGTATAGATATGTGGGTGTGTAATTAATACGCGACACACGGCTACTGTTTCGGATAATCACAATAAACTCTAGCTTCAGTGACCAAATCATATGTTTTTCTGTGATGTAACATACAGTTTATTGGAATAAATGAAATCATGCGAATGTATGTGTACGTTCTTTGTTGGAATAAAATTTTGGAGGTTTTGGATTTCTTTTCTCGTGATTATTGATTCTTTTGCATGCATATAAGAAAAAACAAAACAGATTAGGCAAAATAAAATCTGGAAGCTTTTCCTGATTACTAAATATTTCAAACAGCTAAGCTAAAGTCAAAAAACAAATATTGGACCATAATATTACCTCCCACACCCCCACACACAAACTTTACCAAAACATCATCATTCCATTTACTTGATCACACAAAAATTGTGAGAAGAAATCGATTATGCTAATTTGTGTAACCACTTGAGTAACGTGTGATGAACAAACTAGAGTAATACGCGCTTAACTCATCTCGCTCGGCTCAGGCACGGGCTTTGCTAAAAAATTTAGTGTTTCTCTGGAACTGAGCCACTGTCAAACGGGATAGCAGGTTTTCACATTCATCACGACTCATCTTAAGATTCTTTTTCAGCTTTTTATATATTACATAAAAATTTAATAAATTTATTTATCAATTTTTATATATCCATACTTAATTAATTATTATTAGTCGTTTCAAACATTTCCTCACGATTGTATATACGTCTCATCCCTCCTATCTATTTGATCTGTTCATATATATATATATATATATATTATAGAGAGTTGTCTCGTATATATGTCTTTTATCATATTATATGACTTTGTTAATCCACTTGTTACATGTTATAATTTATTTATAAGATAAATTAAATCTGCTTGTGTATATATTTTCATCGCGTTCTTCCCTCTTATCAAATGTCACTGTCAAATTATCTATCTGTAACGAATGCCACCGCAATGCCAGCAAATCTTACTTCAAGGTCACAGTTTTGTCGGTAATTATATTTACAAGTTGTCAACTTTGTACAATTTTGTCGCTAAAACTGCTTTGATATTGCAATGGTTATAGGAACTACTGTACGACACTGCAAAACAGAGCAAACATTGTGTCTCTGCACTACATATTAATGAAAAGGTAAATAAACTTCCCAGCTACCGTGATAATTTCTCAACATTCTATTACTCAACAGATGGTTGTGACTTAACATTGCTCCTAAATGATTATGATCTCACCTAAAATTCTAAGAATTTCTCAAAAATACATCCAGAATTCCAAAACTGTCCATTCAAAATAGTTCCTCTAGACTGTTATTTTATACTATATGTTGATTTCTGACTTACCATTGCTGTCCTATTTTCGTTAACGCGCACTAGCTGTCAGCGACTCGAATCCCAATATTTGGGCTGCCAGTTTAATCATCTAGATTATTTATTTATGTTAGATGCTTCTCGTAAAGATTTGAAACGTGTCCTCAACAAAAAATTTTGTAAAAGTGAGCTGGTACCGAACCACACAATCAAAAGCACACTGCGTACGACATGACATGTGGCCGTGTTTTAAGCAACAGTATAAGACATTTAGGCCTCGTTGGTAACCGATTTTCAAGTTACTGTTTTTCTGTTTTCCTCGTTTTCTGTTAGCATGATTTTTAAACTGTTAAATGATACGTTTCGTGCGAAAATTTTTTATATAAAAGTTGCTTAGAAAAATCTAACAAATTTATATATTAATTTTTTATAAATTAATATTTAATTAATCATATGCTAATTACGTTTCTCGTTTTGCGTGCGGCTAATCATCACCCCAGCCTCCACTTGCGAACGCGCCTTTAGTATTTTTCCTTAAAAAGCAGCTATATCAACATATATCAACATATGTAACAAACTAAATATAGCTATAACACTTAAATTATACAGGAAAACAAATGGCTAAACTTTTCTTTTTTAAAGTATAAGGCCGAAGACAACGATAGTAGCCAAAGATTTAAAACTTTACATTTAATTAGGTTGAGGTTATTGTCTGCGCATAAAACAAGATACATGATAATTAAGATATGATTATTAATTATTATAAATTTAAAAATAAAATTATTTATTTTTTAGAAAACCTATATATAAAATGTTTTGAAAGTATTATCTATTTAGATCTATTTAGCCGTTAGAGAAACATTGCTCAATGAAAACAATGGAGTTGCAAAAACCAAATCAGCTATTGAACTCAGCCTTAGTTTTTGCCGAATAATTAATGTTGGAAAGAGTATATTTATTTTCTTGTTAATAAATCAATATGCTGACAAGACTTATTATATTAAGGTAAAAGTCTATCATTTGCTTCGGGCACCGGTTTTCTTCTCATCTACCATGTGAATCTAACCAATATAACTCTATGACATTTTCAAATATGGAGGATTACAATGGACGGACATGACTATCACTACCTGTCACCTACCTCTACAACCCGTGGAACACGCAACAAACAAATGTAACATTTAATCTAGATACCACGTATATGTGGTTGATTACTAGTTCTCTATATCATAAGCCTTCTATTTAGTTGTTGTCCTTGGATGAACCTATTTCTTAGATCATACACACATGTTTTACAAATATTTTAATACCCTTGGAATACTCTAAGGTGAAGTACTACAGCGGTATCCGTGCACTTGTGGATTTATCTGTGATCGTAACAAATACCAACAGCCTCAACAATGTCGGTTTTGCTCTGATTCGTGGACCTTCTAATATGTGTACTCGTGTCAGATTGGCCGGGAGGTGTATTTTCATCCAAAATCTTCTCCATACAAATATTTCACCATAAATCATTGAAAAGGTTAGTAACAAACCTTACCACTATATTTGGTGTTTCATTTTATTTACTTTTATGTAGAAACTGACAGTTAGATTCAACATTTAAGGACAATCATAACTTGCTCACCGTGGCGGCGGCTTTCGAGCCGTGAATCGAGTGTCTCCGCGTCTGTCCTTTTGGTGGTTGCACCTCTTCCGGTTAGAGCGGCATGGAGTCAGTGTGCAGGTCCGTGCCCATGTCCTTTTGGCACCTAGAAGGCACTGCGTAGGGTGGTGGTCTTTGAGGCCATCGACATCCGAGGTCGCTTTGTCAGGCAGCGACCTCATGTATCCTTGCTGGCGTATCCCTCTTTGCATTGGGGTGAAAACCCCCTCCGATTTCCTAGGTATGCGATGGTGGCATCGGTCTCGACGTCGTTCCCCTTCTTGAGGGCATCGCATTTGGAAATCGCCTGCCGACAACCCTTGGGCGGTCTCTTCTCCTCGTCATTGGTGTGCCTCCTCCTGTTTGTCCCCTAGAGTTTGTCTCCTTGTGTATTCCACTCTTCCATTGTCAACTCCTCCAATATTAGTGAGCTACATCCCTTTCCTTCTTCCTTCCACCGTTCCATTCGGTCGTCATTCCTTGCTTTGCTTCGACAACCTTCGCCTCGATCCACCATATACCATGAGTATGTCGTTTCCTTGTCTCCTCTGAAATCTACCCCTTTTGGCATGCTCGTATGATTGATAGTGTAGGTCTGCAAGTTGGTTTAAACGTACCCCCAACGACTCTATGACTCCATCACCATTGATGTTGTCCCCTCAACCAGTGCGATTGCTGCCTCTCTACTTGTCTCTTTTGCCTTGCCCCTTGTCTCGTCTTCACCTTCTTTGCTTCGGTGTTCTGGACCGCAATGTTCAGTGGCCCTTCCTACTTTGGGGATTCCTTCCCCCAAGGGGCATTTGTGGGCGTTGAATTGCTTGCAATTTGATAATGCCTAACTAAAGATGATTTGATGCAGACGACCTTTTACCACAACTCCTCAGTGGCCCTCCCTTTGTTATGCCCAGAAATTTAGCCAAATTTTTAGACTATTTTGTATATAAATCCCTATCCAGGAATCAAGCCAAGATACACAAAAATAACAAATTAATATACATATCCAAACATAAATAAAACGTTAATACTTACAAAAGACACACTTAGTCCTCACACCCAAAGAAAGGAGCAACAACGAAAATGGGGCTATCCTAGCGGGGCTTCAGTGTCACTCCACAGGCAAAACTCAACTAGGGTATAAGCCTTGGTCTTCTAACTTCGTCTTCAACACAGAAACACTAAACTTCTAATAAGTAGGTATATAGCAAAGCTGAGTACAATCATAGAACTCAGCAAGCCACACTAATGATGCAGTCATGCAAGGGGAGGCAAAGGGTGGTTTGAGACTATTTGCATAAAGACAGTTGTAAACATTTATATTTGAAAATAGTAAAAACGATTGATTAATTAAGACAAGATTAAATCTTCACTAAACAATGTTACACCATGTTAAACATACCCAACCAAACCACCTCTACTATACTAATTCATTATGTCAAGTAAATTAATAGAGTGAGACTAATCATGGTGAAGATGGTCGATTGCCCATAACTACGAGCATGATTATTCGAATAGTTTTACTCTGACAAGAGGCGTATAATTATACCCACAAGACACAGCCCACGAAATGTTTTCATGCGTCGGCATACCACCAAGACATATCTAAAAGGAACTGTGATAAGATCCTTCGCATTACCCTCCCCTAACTATCCACACCATGTTGAGGTTTCGCCCCTACCCTTAAGTTAGGTTGGGAAGCCCCCAATGTGCCTTAGTGAATCCAAAAGCCAATCAACCCTTAAGTCAAGGCCAAACCAACTCCATCACGCCCACCCTCAATCGGTGCCTACGAAAGGGTCAAGCTATACAACAAGCCCGGTGTTGCCCACACCGTCTTATGGAACGCATGGTAAGTTTTTCAGGGTTTTTCGCGAACCGGTCCTTAATTGCCATGGTGCGACAATCAAAACCATGCACCCAAACCTACCATTGAGCCATATTTTAGTTGTGTAATTACGACCAATAAACTTGACCGGTATCTCGAGCTCGCAGATCATCCAGATGCTAAATGTAAATAGTGTTATTATCTCATTAGTGAGCTAGTAGTAATTAAACATGGCTAAGCATATCATAATTCTAACAAGGTCAATACAAGTGACACAAGCTAAGACAAAATATCACCCGAGTTTAACAAAGAATGAATACCATGTAAATGGGCCACAAGCAAGCAAATAAGTATTCTCTATTCCTATGTAATTAGAAAAACATGCAATTTATTTGCAAACGGTAAAACGTTTTATAAAGTAGGTTCAAGGGGAATATGTAACTTGCCTTACTTCTTTGATTAATCTTCTAGAACATCACGATCTTCCAAAACGATGGAATCTACATGCTAGCATGTAAAACAGGAGAAACCCTAACAAAACCAAGAAACAAGACATGAAAAGTTAACAAACATGTAGCACTCAATTCTACATGAATTTTGCAGGTTGAACGGCCTATTTTGGAGTTCGTGTGAATTAGTTATGAATCTTAAATGTTTTGAGACATTTAAATCAATTTCTATATTAAACATGATTTATTGTTGAATTATTAACCATTTATGACGTTAGCCGAGGGAGAGGTGGCGCCGACCAGCGAGCCTCATCCGTTGGTGACTCAAAGGAGATGGCGCATGGTGGACTAGGTCCACACGTGGCTGGTGCACACGTCCACCACATGGCGCCAACGCGGCAGCCACGAGGGACAGGCATAGTGACATGGCGCCGATGCAACAGAGCCGATGGCAGCAACTGCGGGCACCACACGGATGACCTAAATCATCTAAGGGCGATCGAGCGCTAGTAGAAAAGGGCGGCTTGACGGCCAAACCGACATGGCAGGTGGCCACGCATGTGCACGGTAACTGGCAGTGACCAACGCGGTGACGGGTAAGGGACACGATGGAGGAGAAGGGGAAAAATGAGAGAGTCCTCACCGAGGACGCACCGGTGAAAGGTGTCGGCCTATGAGGCTCGATAGCGAGAGGGACAGCGGTAGAGCCTATCAGGATCGACGGTGATGATAGTCTGGTGAGCCTCATCGGGCAGGAGAGGTGGCTGAGGCCTTCCTGGACCTGGGAAAAAAGATGGAGGCGTTAGGATGGCGGGAGAGGGCGCAAGGGCGACGAGAAGAAGCGGGCGACGACAACGGCTTGCGGCAGAGCTCACCTCAAAAGAGGAGATGTAGTTTTGGCGTTGATTGGAGAGGAAGGAGGGGTGGCCAAGGTGTGGATCGACACTATGGAGCTGGGAAAGGGGCCAGAGTGCCCTGGAATCCCATTCGTCGGCAGCGGGCAGCTAGAGGCGGGAATCGGCAGTGGCAGCTCAGGTGCGTGGGGAAGTAGGCGACTCGACAACGATGGAGGAAATGAAATGGTGGCCAGGGTTGCTTTCGCAGCAGTGAAACTAGAGGTGCTAGCGGCACAGCGTTTGCAGTGGCTAGAGCGGCGGTGAGCGATGACCGAAGACGACAATGACGATGATGGCTCATGTTGGTGGTGGAGACAACGCTTCGACGGTGTTTAGGGTAGACAGAGGGGTGGCCAGGCAACTGCGCAACGCGGCGAAGCTCGTGGTGGCAACAGTGGAGTGCGGGTGTGGCGTTAGCGATGGTGACGCTTGGTCGGATGCAGTGGAAAATGGAAGCATCTTGGGTTTGCGGTGGAGAAGGGGTTAGGGAGCACACGAAGCTCGGGTAAATTGGGAAAATTGAGAGAGGGAGACATGGGGAGCGTTTTTATAGCCTTGGGAGGCTAAGATCGTGGTCAAGGCAGTGGGAATGGCCGGCGGGAGAGGGACGGCGACGTGGATGGTTAGCGGCTTGATTTGTTGCCCGATTTTGGGGAAAAGTAGGGGAAAACGAGACGAGAGAGGCAGCAACCTCAGGTCCATATCATTTGAACACGGGAGCTGGTTGGGGAGGCGTGGGATCGGCGACATCATGGGAGAGTGGCGAACAATGGCGGTTGGAGCCACTGGAGGCGTAAGACAGGGAGCTAACAGGTGGGGCCCACGGTGCCACCGTCAATTCGAGAGGTACTTGAAATAGACTTCACGAGAGAGAGGAGACAAGCGAGCCGGGCCGTGTGGGAGAGAGAGGGAGGAAGGCCGGCCCGAGAAAGAGAAGAGGACGGTGGACCATGAGGAGGGTTAGCAAACTTGGGCCTAAAACGGTGAAGGATAAGGGGAGGGATTTTAATTGGTTTTTTAATTAATTAATTTATGAAATAAACTTTGTATTATTAAATTATTTCTTGAGCTCTAAAAAATTTATAAAAAGTTTCGTAGAGTATTTTAGGGCATAGAGAATATTACAAATACATTTCCAACCATGAATTTTAAAGAAAAACATTAAATTCACTTGATAAATTGCTTTAAATTTTAATATAAATTTTACAAATATATTATTAAATAATTTTTAGTCTTGAAAGAAAACGGGTGTGTGGAGATTATAGCAATCGAATATCCACCGGTAGCTTGTCCGATCGGAGATAGGGATAGGTTGCGCCGCCAAATATGTAAACCAACTATAACTTGGGTGTTACGTTGCCGATTGAGATAAGGCAACGGCCTATAGTCACGGTTTGGTAAGATTGAGGAAACCGACTTAGAGTAGGACAGGGTTTCCGATCCGTAAGCCCACCTCCCAAGACTATATAAGGGGGGTAAGGGGCGTCCCTTGAGGGATATGAGTTTTCTGAGTTACAGATCTTGAGATCAATAAAGACACTCGGCGGATCGAATCCCCGAAACAGGAGTAGGGTATTACCTCACGAGAGGACGTGAACCTATCTAAACCTTGTTTTTCACCTAACCCATCGTGCTTGGCGATCTTGACTCGCACCCCCAAATTTCTATTGCCGAAACCGAGTTTCGACAGTTGGCGCGCTAGGTAGGGGCCCGCGCGTCAAGACTTCTTCGACAATTTCGCCGGCAAGCGCGATGGGAACTTCTTCAAGCTTCGGTGACTTCACCGCCAACGACTTCGATAAGCTCTCCTCCTACGACTCGGATTCGAACCAGTCGGGAGGAGAAACCCACTCGGCGCCGTTCGGGCTCCCGAACAACGCCAAGATCTACGACGAAATCTTGGACTCCAAGATGCAGTCCATCCGCTCTGACGAAAGAACTCACTCGGCACCGTTCGGACTACCGAATGTCGCCGAGATCTGCAGCGAACTTCTCATCTCCCGATGCAGCCAATCCACTCCGAAGAAGACCTCTCGGCACCGTTTGGATTACCAAACACCGCTGAGATCTACTCCAAGCTCCTCTCCCCCGAGTTGAGGACGACCCACTCAGAGGAGTCCGCGTCCTCAAGCTCTGACTCGGACTGGAACGATCCAGATCCGAATTACCCGGGCTCAAGGGAGATCGCCATCATCCTCCAACCATTCGGCTCATGCTCATCCTCAGAGCTCAACGGATATCTCAGCTCTTCAGGCTTTGACGACCTTTATGGCATCCCCTCGGACGAAGCCGACGACTCCGACTGCGACAAGGACTACGAGCCGAAGTGCTTCGACGTCCTCATGGCTGAGGTGGCCGAGACCGACTCAGCCATGGCTCTCAGGCTTGCGGAAGAAGAACGAGCCAGAATTGAGCAAGAGCGCAAGCTGGCCGAAGAGGAGAAGAAACGCAAAGAGGAAGCCGACAGAAGGAAGCAAGATCTAAGGGCAGCCGGACGATCCGCCCAAGAGGCTATACTCCAAACGTAGGTCCGCAACACCAATATCTTCCAGACGCCACAGCAAAACGCCGTTGCTGCCCTCACACTCCTTGACACTGTCATCGAGACGGCGCCCCTCGACGTGACTCCAATCTTGGACAAAATCAAGACCATCGTCGCGGCTACGGCCAACGGTCATCCCTCCACCTCAGCACGAAGACCGACTGAGTCCGTGGCTGAAACGCCCGACAGAAGCCGACTCCCACCGCTGAGGTCAAGGGATTACAAGAGGCCGGAGCCAGATCGGTCGACAACCAGGCCAAGAGGCCCACCCCATGAGTCCACGCACAAGCATCAGGAGCAAACGGCCGACTCCCGCGAGAAGCAACATGGACGTCCACCCGTCCACCACCGCGTCCGCCGCAACAACAGCTCCAGCTACCGAAGCAGCCTACCGAGGACCCCGCCGAGTGATCTGCGGGAAGTCCTCGATCGTCGCTACCAAGAACGGGATCAACGCACCCGGGAAGATCGAAGGGGATCACCCGACAGTAATGACGACGGAGTACCAGCTTTCACTCGGGAGCTTCGCCGAGTGCATTGGCCGAATGGGTTCAAGCCGACTGGAATCGAGAAGTACGACGGCAAGACCGACCCCGAGTCGTGGCTGACCGTGTACACTCTCGCCATCCGGTTGGCAGGAGGCGACAACAAGGCCATGGCCAATTACCTGCCCGTGGCCCTCGCCAACTCAGCCAGGAACTGGCTCACGAGCCTGCCAAGAGGCTCAATCGGCTCGTGGAGTGAGCTGAGGGACTACTTCATTGCCAACTTCCAGGGCACCTTCGAGAGGCCTGGAACCCACTTCGATCTATACAACGTCATCCAGAAGCCGGACGAACCTCTGAAGGACTACATCCGGCGCTTCTCCGAAAAGCGCAACAAGATCCCCAACATCACCGATGACATCATCATCGCCGCCTTCCAGAAGGAAGTCCGTGATGAGCTGTTGATCGGGAAGTTTGGGTGCAAGCCACCGTAGACGGTGAAGCAGATGTTTGAGACAGCAAATTCTTACGCCAAATCCAACGATGCCATCAAAGCGGCGCGCCAAGATCGGCCCGACAGGAGGGACGATAAGCAGGCGGGAGGAAACCGAAATCCTAAGAAGGATAACGGCAACAACAACAACCAGGGCCAAAAGGACCGCAAGTGCCGACCCGAAGATCTAGTTGCTGCAACCTCCAACTCCCAACGCCGCCCCCGTGTCGCGGCCTACGACGCCATCATGAATGCTCACTGCACGCACCATCCCAATCACAAGCACGCGGCTAAGGACTGCTTTATTTATAAACAGTTCGTCGAGCAATATGCGGCACTGCTCAACAAGAAGCCGACTGAGGAAGCCGGCCCATTGGGCACCAAGAAGAACAACGCGGCTGAGAATGCCGAACCTTTTCAAGACCCCGTGGGCGAGCTGAATCACATCTTCGGGGGGCCGCTAGCTTACGAATCCAAGAGGAAACAGAAGCTAACTGATCGAGGTCCCACAGTACCTGCGATGGTCGGATGTGGCCATCACTTTTGACAGCTCGGATCACCCCGACCGAGTGGTCCATCCGGGGCGCTATCCACTCGTCTTGGACCCGGTGGTCCGCAACATCAAGCTCAAGCGCGTCCTCATCGATGGGGGCAGCACCCTCAACATTCTCTTCGCCAAGACCCTGGACGAGATGCAGATCCCAAGGGCCGAACTAAAAGCAAGCTCAGCCCCCTTCCATGGAGTTATTCCGAGGCTGTCATCTACGCCACTCGGGCACATCGCCCTTCCGGTCACCTTCGGAGTTCGAGAGAATTTCCGGACGGAGAACGTTACTTTCGAGGTGGCCGACTTCGAAACAGCCTACCACGCCATCATCGGAAGGCCCGCACTCGCCAAGTTCATGGCGATACCCCATTACACCTACCTCTGCATGAAGATGCCGGGTCCCAATGCATCATCACTCTTCGCAGTGACGTGAAGCAAGCCTTCACCTGCGACAAGGAGAGCTGCGACATGGCCGAATCTCGCGAGAGATCACGTGGCCAGCAAGAGATCTGATTGGCCGCATCAACTTCGACAGAGGGTGAGATCCCCACGAAGAAGATAGCCAAATCAGGAACCGACGACGCCAAGACCAAGAAGATCTCCCTTGATCCATCGGATCCCTCGAAAACTGCTATAATTGGCGCTGAACTAGATCCTAAATAGGAAAAAGCGCTCGTCACCTTCCTCCAAAATAATAAATATGTTTTTGCTTGGAAACCATCTGATATGCCTGGAATTCCTAGGAAGGTAATCGAGTACTCTTTACACGTCAAAGATGACGCAAAGCCGATAAAACAACGATTATACAGATTCGCACAGGATCGAAAAGATGCCATCAAAGAAGAGCTCACAAAGCTTTTAGCCGCCGGTTTTATCAAAGAAGTTCTACATCCCGACTGGCTAGCCAACCTAGTTCTGGTCCGGAAAAAGACGGGGCAATGGCGTATGTGCGTTGACTATACCGACCTCAACAAAGCTCGCCCCAAAGATCCATTCGGCTGCCTCGCATCGACCAAGTCGTAGATTCAACATGCCGGGCCAACTCTTGAGCTTTTGGACCGCTACTCGGGCTATCACCAAATCAGCTTGAAGGAATCCGACTGCCTGAAGACATCGTTCATCACGCCGTTTGGAGCATACTGCTACATTACAAAGACTTTTGGCATGAAGAACGCCGGGGCCACATACCAACGCATGGTCCAGAGGTGTTTTCAAACGCAGATTGAGAAGAACGTGGAAGCCTATGTCGACGACGTCGTCATCAAGACCAAGCAGAAATAAGACTTGATCGTTGACCTAGAAGAAACCTTCGCAAATATTCGGGCCTTCAGAATGAAGTTAAACCCGGAGAAATGCACTTTCAGCGTCTCATCAGGCAAGCTGCTCGGTTTCATGGTGTCGCATCGCGACATTGAAGCCAATCCGGAAAAAATCAATGCTATCTTGAATATGAAGCCCCCGAGTAACCAGAAGGATGTCCAGAAGCTCACTGGCTGCATGGCGGCGCTAAGCCGATTCATCTCTCGACTCGGCGAACGAGGCATGCCCTTCTTCAGGTTGCTAAAGAAAATGGACGACTTCCAATGGACCACGGAAGCCCACAAGGCCTTTGAAGATTTTAAAGAATTCCTCACGACACCGCCTGTCCTAGCCTCACCTCAGCCCCAGGAGCCCCTGCTACTGTACGTTTCAGCCACTCACCAAGTGGTTAGTACGGTCCTCGTGGTCGAGCGCGAAGAAGAAGGGCGGGTCCAGAAGATCCAGAGGCCGATCTACTTTGTTAGCGAAGTGCTGGCAGGAGCCAAAATTCGCTACCCTTAGGTACAAAAATTGTTATATGGTGTTCTGATAACCGCGAGGAAATTGGCGCACTATTTTCAGGGTCACTCGGTCACCGTCGTCACTTCCTTTCCACTCAGCGATGTCATTCGCAACCGGGAGGCGACTGGGCGCATTGCGAAGTGGGCCCTGGAGCTGATGCCGCTAGACTTAACTTTTAAGGCGAGGACGTCTGTAAAGTCACAAGCCCTAGCGGACTTCTTGGCCGAGTGGACCGAACAGCAAGAAGATGTACCTCGGGAAGACCTTCAATATTGGACGATGTACTTCGACGGATCCAAGAGGATCACCGGCTTGGGAGCAGGAGTTGTGCTGATCTCCCCGACCGGGGAAAGGCTAAGATACGTCCTCCACCTCCACTTCTCCGCCTCACATAACGTCGCCGAGTACGAAGCCCTACTACATGGACTGCGGCTCGCAGTTTCACTCGAGATACGTCGGCTCATCGTGAAAGGAGATTCCCACCTGGTCGTAAACCAAGTCAAGAAAGACTGGTCCTGTCTAAATGACACCATGGAGGCCTACCGACAGGAAGTTCGCAAACTTGAATATAAGTTTGACGGGCTCGAGCTATCACACGTCCTAAGACACAACAACGAAGCAGCTGACGAGTTGGCGCAGTTTGGGTCCAAGCGAGAAGCCGCCCCAACAGACGTTTTTGTCGAGCACCTCTATGAGCCAACCGTTGCGGCAAAACCAACTCCCAACGAACAAGCTGCAAACGAAGTCGCCATGATTGACGTCGACTGGAGGACACCACTCATCAAATTTTTAACACAAGAAGAGCTGCCAAGACCGGGATGAGGCGTAACGTGTCCGACGTCGTTGCCAAGCTTACGTCATGGTTGACTCCGATCTGTACAAGAGAAGTTCCTCCGAGTCCCGATGAGATGCATTACACCCGAGAAAGGACGACGCTACTCCAAGACATCCACTCGGGCATATGCGGAAGCCACGCAAGACGCACCTTGGTGGGCAAAGCCTACGACAAGGTTTTTCTCGGCTCACCGCGGTCTCCGACGCGGACAAAGTGGTGCGAACCTGTGAAGGTTGCCAATTCTTCGCACGACAGAGCCATGTCCCAGCCCAAGAACTACAAACAATTCCATTATCCTAGTCGTTTGCGGTATGGGGCTTAGACATGGTCGGCCCTTTCAAGAAGGCTCCAAGAGGATTCACACACCTATTCGTCGCAATCGACAAGTTCTCCAAGTGGATCGAAGCTAAGCCGATTGCCACAATTACTGCCGACAAGGCACGAGACTTCATCGTCAACATTGTGCACCGTTTTGGCGTCCCAAACAAATTATAACCGACAATGGGACTCAATTCACGGAGGCATCTTCAAAGAATTCTGCGAAGACTTTGGGATCAAAATCTGCTATGCGTCGGTCGCACATCCTAAAAGTAATGGACAAGTCGAGCGTGCCAACGGCATGGTCCTCCAAGGCATAAAGGCCTGTGTGTTTGATCGCCTAAATCCTTACGCCGACAAGTGGGTTCAAGAGCTCCCCTCGGTTCTATGGTCCCTGCGGACCACGCCCGCGGGCTACCGGCCAAACTCCTTTCTTTTTGGTTTAAGGCGCGAAGCCATGTTGCCAAACGAGATGGAGTATGAGTCCCTCCGAGCCCGCAGCTTCAACGATGAACGCTACGACCCTGACCGAGTGGATGACCTCACCCGACTAGAAGAGGCCCGAGAGGCAGCCCTCATCCAGTCGGCGAAATATCTTCAAGGGCTCAGACGATACCACAGTCGCAACGTTGGAGCACGAGCTTTTATCGTTGACGATTTGGTTCTTCGCAAGATTCAGACCACCAAGGCCCATCACAAGTTATCCCCCTTGTGGGAAGGACCATACATAATTGCTGAGGTGACTCGGCCAGGTGCATATCGATTAAAGCGTGAAGACGGATCCATGGTGGAGAACTCCTGAAACATCGAGCATCTTCGATGATTCTATGCCTAAATTGACTTAAGTTTCATGTTTCTTCTTGACTGCCAACCTCAAGCAAGCTGATTTCTTGAGTTAGCAATGGGGCCGTACATATGTCAATAAAGCATGGTCTTTTTTCGATAACCCGTGCGTACTTGGTTTATCATTGTTTAATGCTTCTTGATTCAAGCTCAATGTTTAAGGACTGAGAATTTTTTGATGACCTAATCAGGCTTAGGCTTGATGATAGTCGGACGAAAATTACTTAAGAAATTTTACATGAAAACTCGGATCAGGGCATTAACATAAATAAGCCAAATATCTCCAAAGCTTCCATCAGAAAGTTGCATATAATGTTTACAGGACAAATCAAGGCCGGAAGTGGTTCACTACATCGGCGGCCACCTTTTTGGCCGATTCCTGTGCCTCACTAATCAAATCAAGGGTCTGCTCATCTGAAGTTCCCTCAGTGAAGCCCTCCCCGACAGAATCCAGGGCCACTCAAGGGTAGAGTGACTTTGTTTGTGCAAGGGCGAAGCCCGCTCCCATGACAGCCGCCTCGGAAATGTTGGTTAAATACTGTTCAGGGGCTCGCCTAAGCTTGTCAAAGACTTCAACTGGGTCCAGTGAGCTGGTCCCGACTCCATGATGGAACAAAGACAGCAAGATCGGCGCTGCTGCGTTAGCTACATCTTCTCGGACCTCCCCACCCCGTTTGACCCTCTCAAGTAAGACGTCATATTGAGCTCGGCTTTTTGACTTTGTAAGCTGTCAAAAGAACTGAAGGGTTACGCGGAAGCTACGCTAGCCGAAAAACAAAACTTTTCTACCGCACAAACCAGGAACACTTGCAAGTAAGGGCCGATAGATCGTTACCGATTGGAGTGTGCAATGAAATGTACCAATCGGGGCTATCGATCCGGAACTGTGTAGCCGATGACAGCCGATTCTCGGGGACAGCCGATTCACCAATCAGCCGATTTGAGTCGTCCGACCGCGTTCTAGCGCCTCGCTCCGATGCGCCCGACCGCAGCCGATTCGAAGCCGATCAACAGCGCGCAATGTAGCAGCGCCTCTACCGGTATCCACACGTCCGGGGACAGAACGCCGTACACCCGTGTGCTAGCATGCGATGCAAGGCTAGGGTTTTGGCTCGAAGGTGGGAGGGTTTCCGTGGAGTTTGATCTCGGCGACTTGCAAATCAGTTGACTTGATTGACCTCCGGCTCTCCACCCCTCCCTCCTTTATATAGAGTTGGCCGACTGGGACTCGTGGCCGATCAGGACTCTATTTCAAATCGGATCCTATCCGAATCTCATAGAGTCGGCTGCCCATACGTCGTAAGCCCACAGGACTCTATCCGATCGGATCCCTATCTGATCAAGCCATATTCGAGTCCAACTCGAATGCCTGTTCTTATCCCTTTAAGCGTGCGACCCTGTAGGTTACGGTATACTTGGTTTCGGCTATAGTCTCACTTAGCCAATCGTCGGCTCGAGTCCAACTCAGCCGACCTGTCAATAGCGGCGCCTAGCAGCACATATTGACACCATAGTATACACGAATATAATATCGGCTCTGAACCTGTAATGTGTACACAAATCCCTTTGCCTCACGATACCAGTTAAGCTATAGGCAAGATGTGTGCCATCCCTTCAATACCTTAACCTTTCACTCGAACCGTGTTGGATTAACTGTCTGTTGATTGACTCCTCAATCAAGTTAGCATGGCCATGCATTTCCATAATCCATTACCTCGAGGGGCCCAGAGATATCTCTCCAAAGGAGGGGCAAATTCCATCTTGATCACTCACATCCCACTCCATGTTTCATAGCAAACCCGAAGACTACTTTTATAACTACCCAGTTACGGAATAGCGTTTGGTAGTCCCAAAGTAGGCTACTACACATGTTGGAATCCATGGTGATCTCAGGTCTAAGGACTTTGTACCAACACTACCCGAGACCAACTAATGGCACTTTAATTCCTGTAGTGTCTCATGGTGGGTCTATCCAACAATGTGTTCTCTAACACATATGTCCATGTTTATTGATTTGGTATCTCCATACCCATGATCTATGAGACATGATCATCAATCAATAAACATGCCGATCTTAGAATCATATTTGTTCCAACAATATGACATATGATCGTGGATCGTTTAGAAATAGATTCATACATAAAGAGTCTCATAAATAAGTCACGTACTTATTGATCAATACAAGATGTCTATTTCATGGAACTGAATAACATTTTATTCATAAATACATAAACATTGACGTGATATCCAACATCTCCATATTGCCTCTAGGGCATATCACTAACAATCTCCCACTTGCACTAGAGTCAATCATGTAAGTATCTAATACCCATTGCTCTTGTGTGCGCCTCATGCTTCGGCTGAGGGAGAGGTTTTGTCAGCGGATCGGCTATGTTGAGATCCGTGTGCACTTTGCATATCTTGACATCACCTCTGTCCATTATCTCGCGGATGAGATGATATCGCCAAAGTATGTGTTTGGACTTCTGATGTGATCTCGGCTACTTGGCTTGCGCAATGGCTCCACTATTGTCACAATAGAGAGACATTGGACCAATTCTACTAGTCATCACACCAAGTTCAGAAATGAATTTCTTGATCCAAACAGCCTCCTTTGCAGCTTCCGAAGCAGCAATGTACTCGGCCTCCATTGTAGAATCAGCAACAGTATCCTGCTTTGAACTCTTCCAGGTGACTGCGCCTCCGTTTAGGCAGAACACGAACCCAGATTGCGATCTATAATCATCCTTGTCCGTTTGGAAGCTAGCATCGGTGTAACCACTTACAACGAACTCTTCTTCACCTCCATAGACTAGGAACATATCCTTAGTTCTTCTCAAGTACTTAAGGATATTCTTTACGGCAGTCCAGGGACCTTCACTTGGATCTGACTGGTATCTGCTCGTAGCACTTAAAGCGTACGAGACATCTGGGCGTGTACAAAGCATGGCATACATGATGGATCCAATTGCCGAAGCATATGGAACCATACCCATCTTATTCCGCTCATCATGTGTCTGAGGACACTGATTCTTGCTAAGATTAATGCCATGTGAAATGGGCAAGAAACCTTTCTTGGAATCATGCATGTTGAACCTTTTCAACACCTTGTCAATGTATGTACTTTGGCTTAATCCAATTAGCCTCTTGGATCTATCTCTATAGATCTGAATGCCCAATATGTATGCTGCCTCCCCTAAGTCTTTCATGGAAAAACTATTTTTCAATGAAGACTTGACAGATTCTAGCATAGAGATATCATTTCCAATCAACAATATGTTATCCACATATAAGATTAGAAATACAATTGCGCTCCCACTGACCTTTTTGTAAACACAGGCCTCTTCTTCATTTTTGATGAAACCAAACCCTTTGATTACTTCATCAAAACGAATATTCCAACTCCGAGATGCTTGCTTCAATCCATAAATGGATTTCTATAGCTTGCATATCTTTCTAGGCGATTCGGATCGACAAAACCCCGAGGTTGTATCATGTATACATCCTCGCTTAGGTTTCCATTTAGGAAAGCCGTTTTGACATCCATCTGCCATATCTCATAATCGAAATATGCAGCAATCGCTAGGATAATCCGAATAGATTTAAGCATTGCGACGGGCGAGAAGGTTTCTGAAGGGTTACGCGGAGGCTACGTGTGACATCCCGAAAATCGAAAGAGTAGAATTCGGAACGTGAAAATCGGAACTCATAAAAACTTTTGGAATCATTGCTTCTTATCGTGTTTATCGTTCTTATTTGCCAAGCTCGTTGCATAAGAGTTCTTTTTTGAATTGCTTTGATGCGAAGTTGGATAAAAACCCTAAGCTTTGATATCCTAGGTGAGAGTAATAATTCAAAATATATATATATTTGGAGAAGGATAAATACCTAATTTTGTGGATTTACAAGAGATTCTTGAAAAGAATATATTTTGGTTTAAACCCTAAATGGTGGAAGAAAATATTTGGATTTGGATGATGAAAATATTTTGAAAAGGAAATATGAATTTAGAAATTAATTAAAGACCCCAATTTATTGATTTTAAAAGAAGAAATAAAAATATGAAAAATATATTTTGAAAAATAAAAAGTGGGGGAAAAGTTTGAAAATATAATTTCAAAATTATTTTTGGGAATATTAGAATTCATTTAGAATTTTTAGGGATAAAAGAAATGGAAATGGAAAATAGGATTTTAAAATCGGGATAAATGGAAAAGTGCACTGTTCATTAGCTCAGCAGGTGTTCGACCGATTACACCGCCCCGTTCGCAGCCGCCGCGCGTCACCCGCCGTACCTGAGACCTCGCGCGTGCATGTTCCCAGCGTCATCGGCTCCGGACACGCACAGTAGTCGTCGGTACAGTCGCGCCATGCCGATTGCCCCCCCAAAGTCGCCGCCGTACACGCTAGCCATGCCGCTCGCGTCGGCGCGCGCGTACACGATCCGCACCACGCCGTCCTTTGCCGCGGCGCTCGCACTCCGCTCTCGCGCACTGCCTCACCGCGCTCGCCGTATACGCGTGCGTTGGCTGCGCTGCCGCACGCGCCGCGACGTGCGCGCGCTCGTCGCCCTATCACCGCACCGGGCGCCCGAACCACCTCGCCGTCGACCGCCTATAAATCGGCCTCACCAGACCCAGCTCCCCACATCGAAAATCTTCTCCTGTGCTCACTCGTGCTTTCCCCCCAATTTCCCCCAAGGATTAGCCACTACATTGCGCGAATTTTGGGAAAGATCGGAGCTCGGCCGGAAGAACCCTAATTCGACCGCCCGTGCGACACTCCGAAATTCGTCACCCTCGGCCGATTTCTTCCCGAATTAAAGGTACCATCATCATCCCCTTGCTCTAGGTATTAATTCCCCTAAGCTCCCCGAGCCAATTGGTCGCCGAAAATCGCCGCGACGAACCCCTAGATTTCCTCTCGTTTCGACCGCCGAACCACCTCGCCGTCGCCCGCCGCGCAAAGGCCTTCCCGCCGAACCAACCCCACCGTTAGCATCCCTGGGGTTCGCTGAAGCTTGTAGACCCCTCACTTTAGCCAGGGCTTCGCGGATTTTGCCGCCGACGAGCGCCACCACCGCCGAACCACCTCGCGTCGCCGCCCTTTCCGCCGCTTCCCGGTCTCGGCCGAAGGAGGAAATGGAACCCTTGTGGTCTCGGGATGGTGTAGCGCCCCTCCTTTCCCTAACTCCGGCCCTCCCTCGCCGTCGGCACTCTTCCTCACCGTCGGCCGCCGGTGGGAAAACAGAGCAGAGCAGAGGAAGAAAAGAAAAGAAAGGAAGAGAAGGAAGAAAGGGAAAAAGAAAAGGAAGAGAAAGAAAAAAAGGTAATAGAAAAAGAAAAATAGTAAAGAAATTAGGGTAAAATATTTTGAAATATTTTGGAAATATTTTAGGATATAAAATAAGGTTTTGAAATATTATTATCTAGGTATGGATATAATATTCTTTTTACTTCCAAAAAGAAATACTTTGTGACAATAATTTCTAGATTAAATTTTTCTTTTTATGAATTCAAATATTGTCCGACCTCTAATGTGTTATCGAAGTCCACATGAGACCTTTTTAAAGATTGGTTAAGCATGAATGTCATTATTCGGTCGTTAGAATTCCAAAACCCTAGCAAATATAATTGCAATATTAAAGATCAATTATTGGAGATATGGAAATTAGAAATCTAATTATTTTAGGATATCTTCAAATTTAGGAATAAAATATATATTTATTACGAGATGGTTCGCTCGGTTTAACTGGACTTCTTTCCGTTGATTCAACTATTAAAATTTACGAAGTTTGAGGTTGTGTTTGGAATCCGCTTTCCGCGATCATTTCGAGATCTTTTCTTTTCGTTGATATTGTTGGATTTTAATTGGATTCAACCCTTCTTTTCGCACGTACGGATAGCGTCCGAAGAAGTGAACGCTGACTACGCGGAAGACCCCACTCAACCAGCGTGCGAGCAAGGCAAGTCTTCACACCCTTTGAACATATTGATCCCAATTGCGAAATGAAGGATCGAATAAGACCAAACAAACCTACCAGAGAGGGTGAATGGTAGGGAAACAAAAAAACCAAATCTTTTGCGGAATTAAAAGATTTACCTCTTACCGATGAAACCAACCTACAAAGCGATAATGAACAGGAACTGTTGAAGCCGCCGCCGGTCACACCGCCTTACTCGCCCGGCCAGACCGTGCCGCCAATCACAAATCCAATGTTTCATCACATAAACTATAAATCAAACTCACTTTATTCAACAATCTCCCCTTGATGAAACCATTGGCAAACCCAACAAAAATTAATTAGTTTGTGATGTTTTGTAAAGCAACCCAAAAAGCATTTTCGAATGCAAGAAAATTCATTGAAAATTCATCTTTGAAAAATGAATGCACAATTGCATAAATTTTGATGCACAATTTTGTTTCTTTGTTCTCCCCCTTTTGACAATGAGTTCATCAATTATCGAAAGCATGGAAGAGCTTTGCATTATATCAAAAGTACCTCAAGTACATGTTTTGCAAGAATAAGGTAGAAAAAGTGACTAGCTAATTAACAAGCATGCACTAGAGTAAAAACATGAACCTAAAACATTACAATTAAGATCAAGTCAACATTAATGATTCATGATTTCAACGATTTAACATGCAACATATTCACAAGTGCAAAGACTGAAAGAAAAACTCACGTATATATACTTATGACATTGATACTCTTTCTCAAATTAATGCCTTCTCCAAAAATAACCGAGAGAACTTTTAGCTCATTCTTTTGAACCTCTTTTTTTACTTTTCTCTCAATTATTGCGGTACGCCCTTGTCGTCAAGATCTGTTTCCAAGGATTTGGTACCCTTTTTTTATCTCACCGTGAATACGCCCTTGTCGCCAAGACTGTTTCCAAGGATTCGGTATTCATTTTTTCTCTCATATAAATAAGCATTTATGTACTCTTGCGGTGATTGGAACAAAAGGATTAATATGAGGAATAACAACTCATAAAGCATATACAAAAGCATTAATCATTCAACCTAAGCACTTGCTTTAACACTGCATATTTCATTAATTCAAGTAAAAGAATTATGTGTCATGTATCATATCTCTTAAAAGCAATATCAAAAGTTCAAGTAATTACTAAAATGCACACAAGCTAATATAGTAATCAATTTATCTAACAAGCATTGCTAGCAAGCACTAGAATATACTAAAGATATAAGACATAGCTCATCCATCTTTTATTTTCTTTTCCTTTTTCTCCCTTTTTTTTATCACACCATACATGAATTAAAACATGAATGCAAAAGAAGAAGGAAAATATGCATACAACAAAGAGCCAAGAACTCTCCCCCTCAATTGATGCCAAAAGGATGAATAACACCTAATTCTCCCCTAAGAAAAGCAAAGCGAGAAGAATCCAAAGGTTTGGTGGAAATATTTGCAAGTTGCAACTTTGTATCCACAAATTTCAATTCAATGTCCCCCTTTTCAACATGATCCCTCAAAGAAAAACATAAACTTCCCCTCAAATTAACCTCCAATTTTCTCAAAAGAAAAATCAAGAAGAAATCAAGGATTTTTGAAGAAACCATCCAATTGCCAAAGATATCACCAAGATTCTCATAAATTGACATATATCCACTTGTACTAACAAAAATTACTACCTCTAACACTAGCATATGAAAAGCTAATAATCAAGAGAGTAGAACAAAATTATCTCAATCCAAATTTACCTTGATGTTACCTTGAAAAGCAATCGTTGTCTCTACATTGCACACACATAGGGAGTATGCCATCAAAATACCTACAAACAAGAAGATGTCGAGGCCTCCGTGTTGGGGTTATAAATAAGAAATTTTGGAATCCAACACCGAGTTACATGACCAGAGAACCAGGTAGGTACATATGCACATACAAAATCAGAACCAGACTTACCTGAAACCTTACCTTGTCGTTTCACAAAAGTCTGATTTGAATTATGCACAAAACTACCCCGTGGCCGGTCGACCACCGTTGTATCGCGGTCTAACCGAGCCTCGGCGCCGGCGGACATGCGTTTTACTCGCGGTCCGACCGCCGGCGGCAACCGACCGGTCGTGCGTCGACCGAGCTCCTTAAACCAAGACCCGATTTTTGCCATCGTCGTTTCGCAAAAGCAATTTCACTTTCCTTTTTCTGTTTACGGGCAAGTCTAAAACAAAATCCAACCAAATGTCCATTTTTTCCACAAAACGAACAAGTGTATTTCTCACGATGATTAGAAGCACAAGTAGAAATGTAGATGGTTTAGCAACAAGTAGCAACAAGAGGTTTTGCAATCACAGGATTGGTTTTAGAAGATGATGCATTCAAAGAAGTCATGATACAAGAGATTTAAACACAAGTATTCTTAGATTCAGGTTTAATTAAAATTTCTCCACTTCTAGCAAAGAACACCTAGAACAACAGAGGATGTCTAGTATGATGAGCATAAGGATCAAAACCTAAACCACGATTATCCGTGTTAATTCTTGATTTGTCTAAGATCATGTTGAGGTTCTTTTACCATCGAAAACGTTGCAAAGAACTTTTAAGTAAGAAACCTCTTGAGTCAAAACAGCACAATTTTTGCAATTATCCAAAAGACCTTTCTGTTTTCTACAAGTTTGACAAGAAAGCACTTCATCTTGCTTAACAGCTTTCTTCCATATGCCTAACACGACCTAAGGCATCCTTTAATTTCAATTCATTAGCAAGACATGATAAGCAAGGTTTTGCACTAGATTGTTTTAACCTTTTAGTTCTAATTGCATTAAATATAGAGCTAGCAAACAACGCAACTTGACATTTCTTTAAAGCTCCTTTTGTTAAAAATAATTCATCACCAATTTAGTGTTCATGGAAAAGCTAAGAGCAAGACAAGATTCAAATTTTCGAGTTTTCTTAGATTCAATATCAAGCTTCTTGGCGTAAACATCTCTAATTGACTTAATTTCAGCAAATAAAACCTCACAAGATTTACATCATCATCATCGAAGCAAGAGATCTTAATCTATTATTTTCAGCTTTAAGAGAATCAATAACTACTTCATGTTGATTAATCTTCTTTTCAAATTTAGAAATCTTGTAACCAAGTCTAGAAATAACATCTTGAAGATATTCAACACTAGGAGCAGGAGTTACCTCATTATCATCTTCGTAATCTTCATCAATGCTACGCCATGAAACAAACCCCAAGAATGTTCTTCTCCTTGTCATCATCTTCATCACTTTCAAAATCAACATCACTTGATTCTCGAATCGCATCATATGCTGCATCAATTGCCTTTGGTAGAACTTCTTCATCTTCATATTTTTCGTCCGCTTCTTGCTCGCTTAGCGTCTTTGGTGCCATCTTGAGCTTTTACCTCCTCCCGTGTCCCTTTTCCAGCCTTGGGACATTGAGAGCGGATATGTCCCGGTTGTCCACATCCAAAGCACCGGATTGGTCCTCCTCTTCTCCCGGTCCCGACATTACTCACGGCTCTAGAAATTCTCGTTAGCAAGAGATACCAAGTCCTCCTCACCGATTTCCTCTAGTTGATCATCGACATGGCGTAAAAAAGAAGCAAAAATCGACTGTGAGGAAGAATCGAAGACGAAGAAGACACCAAAGCAAGAGATTTTGAATCGCTCTTTTAGAAAGAATGTTCATCTCATAGGTTTTTAATTTAGTGTAAAGAACATCCAAAGTCAAGGTATTCATATCGATCGATTCTTGAATTGAGGTAACCTTAACTTCCCAAACTTTCATATCAAGACCATTCAAAAATGACGAGCAATCTCAGATTGAGAATAATTAGCATTGTAAGAAGAATCAACAGATCTAAGATTGCTCAAAATTTTGTTAAAACGCCCAAATAGTCATCCAAAGACTCCCATGTGTCATCTCAAATTTTATGTACTCCTTTTAAAAACATCTTTTCGCAATTCTTTAATGTTTGAAGATCCAGATGAAAATCATTCAAAGCTTTCCAAATTTCATTAGCAGCTGAAAGATGCGAAACACGATCAAAATCGAGCGAGAAATTGCATTAAGAATGATGTTTCTAGCTTTGCAATTATTTTCATAATCTAATTTGAGAGTAGGAGTATCAATGCGTTCAGAATCTCATAAGATTGAGAAACTTTTAGCCAAATATCATAACCTTGAGATGTGATATAAGATTCCATTTTTTTCTTCCAATAGTCAAAGTCGGTTCCATTGAAAACATGAGGTTTATTTGAAAACTTTTCAGCCATGGCAAAAGATCATAAAAGCAAGTAAAGAACGAGGCTCTGATACCACTTGTAGGATCGAATAAGACCAAACAAACCTACCAGAGGGGGTGAATGGTAGGGAAACAAAAAAACCAAATCTTTTGCGGAATTAAAAGATTTACCTTTTACCGATGAAACCAACCTACAAAGCGATAATGAACAGGAACTGTTGAAGCCGCCGCCGGTCACACCGCCTTACCTGCCCCGGTCAGACCGTGCCGGCCAATCACAAATCCAATGTTTCATCACATAAACTATAAATCAAACTCACTTGATTCAACAATCTTCAAATTTAGGAATAAAATATATATTTATTACGAGATGGTTCGCTCGGTTTAACTGGACTTCTTTCCGTTGATTCAACTATTAAAATTTACGAAGTTTGAGGTTGTGTTTGGAATCCGCTTTCCGCGATCATTTCGAGATCTTTTCTTTTCGTTGATATTGTTGGATTTTAATTGATTCAACCCTTCTTTTTGCACGTACGGATAGCGTCCGAAGAAGTGAACGCTGACTACGCGGAAGACCCCACTCAACCAGCGTGCGAGCAAGGCAAGTCTTCACACCCTTTGAACATATTGATCCCAATTGCGAAATGATGTTATTTTAAACTCTAAACATGCATGCTTTACCGAGTTACCTATACATGTTATGCCATTCCTTGCTATTGTTTACCTTTAGAATTACTCCTTGTAACTCGCGATGTGATACAAATAACCGAAGCATAACTTCGGTAAATTGCTTAGCCATGCTATACTTAGATTTATGCATACTCATGACTTTATGAAAAAGCTTTGTGCTTGGGCAACTACCTTCGGGAAGGTAGTTGAGATTCGGCATGTGGAGACATGAGCGCCACATGGCCATAATGAATTAAGTTTGATGAAAATTGAAAGTACTATACAAATGTTTTAGACTGGGGCGGCTGGATGATTTGGGTGGATTCCGGAAAAGGCTAGTGCCGACCCTGGTCAATTAAGGACCGAGCCATGAGATAGCCGGGAAACGAGCCAGTACAACCGTACTTCTCGAATGGGTATAGACCTAGCTGACTAGATAGCCGAGCAGAGGCAGTATCCTTGCATAGATGGTTCTCTATGATGTGGTTATGGGATGAGAATGAGGCTGCGGCCTTTGTTATGAATGGTGGGATTAAACCGATGTTAATTAAACTTAAAGATTGGAAATGTCTCCCCTTACCCCGGTGCGCTGTAACTCCTCTCACCGCTAGAAAAGGACGGCTAGAGTGCATGAGGGCTTAAGTTCATGGAGCGGGTACCGCCAAAGTGAGGTTATCGAAAGGCTCTGCCGTGACCGTCTCATGTGTTGAGGCGTAGGCTCATTTGTTGGGCTGTCGCGGAGTACGGGTAAAGTGTACATCCACTGCAGTGTGAATGAGTCAATCTATTCGAATAGCCGTGCTCATGGATATTGAGCATCGTGACAAGACTTTCGCTTGGCTAGATTTTGAACTTAAAAATACTTGGGATGGGTTTGCATGATGATTTTATTCGTTGGTGGATCAACTTCTCGAGAATACGAGAAGGGTGGACTCCGGAAAATCATGACGAACCGGAGGCGGGAAGCCATCCTTGGAATCACGATGGATGGTAGACAGTAACCGTCGCGGGTTAATGAACTATGAAATTAAACTGGATTTTGGCTAGTCAATAGGCTTGAGAAAAGAATTGTGAAAACCGGCTTTTCGCAAAAACAACCCTAGCCATGTTCTTTGAATAACCTTGTCATATGCATCAATTTCGTGTTGGCTTGCCGAGTACGGTTGGTACTCACTCTTGCTATACGCACAAACCTCCAATGATGGAGTTGAAGAGCCGGAAGTGAAGGGTTACGCGGAGGCTACGCTGGCCGAAAACAAAAAACTTTTCCCGCGCAAACCAGAACACTTGCAAGTAAGGGCCGATAGATCGTTACCGATTGGAGTAGAGTGCGGCGGAATAGCCAATCGGGGCAATCCGATCTGGAACAAGTAGCCGATTCCCGGAGACAGTCGATTCGCCAATCAGCCGATTCGAGTCGTTCGGCCGCGTTCTCACGCCTCGCTCGATGCGCCCGACCGCAGCCCGATTCCACCACGGCCGATCGCTCCGATTGCGCCGATCCGGCCGATCAACGGCGCGCAACGTAGCGGCGCCTATCGGTATCCACACGTCCGGGGGACGAACGCCGTACACCCGTGTGCTAGCACGCGATGCAAGGCTAGGGTTTGGCTCGAAAGTGGGGAGGGTTTCCGTGGAGATTGATCTCGGCGACTTTTTGCACGCGATGCAATTGATGTGTCACGCTCTCCACCCCTCCCTCCTTTATATAGAGTTGGCCGACTAGGACTAGTGGCCGATCGGACTCTATTTTTGAACCGGATCTCATCCGTATCTCATAGAGTTGGCCGCCCATACGTCGTAAGCCTATAGGACTCTATCCGATCGGATCCCTATCCGATCGAGCCGTATCCGAGTCCAACTCGAATATCTATTCTATCCCCTTAAGCGTGCGACCCCGTAGGTTCGGTATACTCGGTTTCGGCTATAGTCTAACTTAGCCGATCGTCGGCTCGAGTCTAACTCAGCCGCCAGTCACAGCTGGCGCCTAGCAAAGACATATTGACACCATAATATACAATAATAATATCGGCTCTGAACCCGTAATGTGTACACAAATCCCTTTGCCTCACGATACCGTTAAGCTATAGGCAAGATGTGTGCCATCCCTTCAATAGCTTAACCATTCACTCGAACCGTATTGGATTATCCGTCCGTTGATTGACTCCTCAATCAACTTAGCATGGCCATGCATTTTCATAATCCATTACCTCGAGGGGCCCAGAGATATCTCTCCAAAGGAGGGGCAAATTCCATCTTGATCACTCACATCCCACTCCATGTTTCATAGCAAACCCAAAACTACCTTTATAACTACCCGATTACGGAATAGCGTTTGGTAGTCCCAAAGTAGGCTACTACACATGTTGGAATCCATGGTGATCTCGGGTCTAAGGACTTTGTACCAACACTACCCGAGACCAACTAATGGCACATTAATTCCCGTAGTGTCTCATGGTGGGTCTATCCAACAATATGTTCTCCAACACATATGTCCATGTTTATTTATTTGGTATCTCCATACCCATGATCTATGAGACATGATCATCAATCAATAAACATGCCGATCTTAGAATCATATTTGTTCCAACAATATGACATATGATCGTGGGATCGTTTAGAAATAGATTCATACATATAGAGTCTCATAAATAAGTCACGTACTTATTGATCAATACAAGATGTCTATTTCATGGAACCGAATAACACTTTATTCATTTATACATAAACATTGACGTGATATCCAACATCTCCATGTTGCCTCTAGGGCATATCACTACCAGAAGATCCATACGCTTATCACTGTGAGGAGGGACGAGGGAACCGACGGGCGCATATTAGACTTTAGCTCGGAGTCGTTGCTGTGGCAATGGACAAGCCGTCGCCTCTTTCCGCCGCCTTATCTAAACTCGTTTTTATGTTGTATTCGGACCATAAGGTCCCTGTGGTATGAACAATGCCTTCGGGCTTATTAATGTAATAATGGTATTGTAATACTATTCGTGCATGTGCACTTGATTATCCAAAGTCTTGTATTCGTGGTACCAACTACTTGATCCAGGGAAATGGTACTATGAACACGAAAGATCCCCGCCTCAAAATCGGGGGTCCACACTACGCTAGCCGAAAACAAAACTTTTCTACCGCGCAAACCAGAACACTTGCAAGTAAGGGCTGATCGATCGTTACCGATTGGAGTGTGCGGCGGAAACAACCAATCGTGGCTATCCGATCCGAAAAGGTGTAAGCCGATTCTCGCAAGCCGACACTGATTCCCGGAGACAGGTCGATTGCCAATCCAGCCGACTCGCGCCTCGCTCGAGTCGTCCGATCGTGTTCTCACGCCTTGCTCCGATGCGCTCGACCACGCCGATTCCTCCACGTAGCCGATGAACAGCGTGCAACGTAGCGCCGCCTCTACCGGTATCCACATGTTCGGGGACGAACGCCGAACACCCGTGTGCTAGCACGCGATGCAAGGCTAGGGTTTGGCTCGAAAGTGGGGAGGGTTTCCGTGGAGATTGATCTCGGCGACTTCGTTGCACGCGATGCAATTGACGTGTTGCAGCTCTCCACCCCTCACTCCTTTATATAGAATTGGCCGACTAGGACTAGTGGCCGATCAGGACTCTATTTTTGAATCGGATCTCATCCGTATCTCATAGAGTTGGCCGCCCACACGTCGTAAGCCCATAGGACTCTGTCCGATCGGATCCCAATCCGATCGAGCCGTATCCGAGTCCAACTCGAATGCCTGTTCTTATCCCTTAAGCGTGCGACCGTAGGTTCAGGTATACTCGGTTTCGGCTATAGTCTAACATTGCCGATCGTCGGCTCGAGTCCAACTCAGCCGACCCGTCAACACGGCACTTCTAGCAGCACATATTGACACCATAGTATACAAGAATAATATCGGCTCTAAACCTGTAATGTGTACACAAATCCCTTTGCCTCACGATACCGGTTAAGCTATAGGCAAGATGTGTGCCATCCCTTCAATAGCTTGACCATTCACTCGAACCGTATTGGATTATCCGTCCGTTGATTGACTCCTCAATCAACTTAGCATGGCCATGCATTTCCATAATCCATCACCTCGAGGGCCCAGAGATATCTCTCCAAAGGAGGGGCAAATTCCATCTTGATCACTCACATCCCACTCCATGTTTCATAGCACACCCGAAAACTACCTTTATAACTACCGATTACGGAATAGTGTTTGGTAGTCCCAAAGTAGGCTACTACACATGTTGGAATCCATGGTGATCTCGAGTCTAAGGACTTTGTACCAACACTACCCGAGACCAACTAATGGCACATTAATTCTGTAGTGTCTCATGATGGGTCTATCCAACAATGTGTTCTCCAACACATGTGTCCATGTTTATTGATTTGGTATCTCCATACCCATGATCTATGAGACATGATCATCAATCATTAAACATGTCGATCTTAGAATCATATTTGTTCCAACAATATGACATATGATCATGGATCGTTTAGAAATAGATTCATACATAAAGAGTCTCATAAATAAGTCACGTACTTATTGATCAATACAAGATGTCTATTTCATGGAACCGAATAACACTTTATTCATTTATTCATAAACATTGACGTGATATCCAACATCTCCATGTTGCCTCTAGGGCATATCACTAACAATCTCCCACTTGCACTAGAGTCAATCATGTTAGTATCTAATACCCATTGCTCTTGTGTGCGCCTCATGCTTCGGGCCGAGGGAGAGGTTTTGTCGGCGGATCGGCTATGTTGAGATCCGTGTGCGCTTTGCATATCTTGACATCACCTCTGTCCACTATCTCGCGGATGAGATGATATCGCCAAGTATGTGTTTGGACTGATGTGACCTCGGCTCCTTGGCTTGCGCAATGGCTCCACTATTGTCACAATAGAGAGACATTGGACCAGTTGCACTAGTCATCACACCAAGCTCGAAATGAATTTCTTGATCCAAACAGCCTCCTTTGCGGCTTCGAAGCAGCAATGTACTCGAGCCTCCGATTGTAGAATCAGCAACGGTATCCCGCTTGGAACTCTTCCAGGATGCGCTTCGTTCGGCGTAACACGAACCCAGATTGCGATCTATAATCATCCTTGTCTAGCTTGGAAGCTAGCATCGGTGTAACCACTTAAAACGAGCTCTTCTTCACCTCCATAGACTAGGAACATATCCTTAGTTCTTCTCAAGTACTTAAGGATATTCTTTTTACGACATCCCAGTGACCTTCACCTGGATCTCGACTGCGTATCCGCTCGTAGCACTCAAAGCGTACGAGACATCCAGGCGTGTACAAAGCATGGCATACATGATGGATCCAATTGCCGAAGCATATGGAACCATACCCATCTTATTTCGCTCATCATGTGTCCGAGGACACCGATTCTTGCTAAGATTAATGCCATGTGACATGGGCAAGAAACCTTTCTTGGAATCATGCATGTTGAACCTTTTCAACACCTTGTCAATGTATGTACTTTGGCTTAATCCAATTAGCCTTTTGGATCTATCTCTATAGATCCGAATGCTAATATGTATGCTGCCTCCCCTAAGTCTTTCATGGAAAAACTATTTTCAATGAAGACTTGATGGATTCTAGCATAGGGATATCATTTCAAATCAATAATATGTCATCCACATATAAGATTAGAAATACAATTGCACTCCCACGACCTTTTGTAAACACACCTCTTCTTCGTTTTTGATGAAACCAAACCCTTTGACTACTTCGTCAAAACGAATATTCCAACTCCGAGATGCTTGCTTCAATCCATAAATGGATTTCGTAGCTTGCATATCTTTCCAGCGATTCTGGATCGACAAAACCCCGAGGTTGTATCATGTATACATTTTCACTTAGGTTTCCATTTAGGAAAGCCGTTTTGACATCCATCTCGCCATATCTCATAGTCGAAATATGCAGCAATCGCTAGGATAATCCGAATAGATTTAAGCATTGCGACGGGCGAGAAGGTTTCATCATAATCAACTCCTTGAATCTGTTTAAAACCTTTCGCCACCAATCGCGCCTTATAGATGTGAACATTTCCATCCATATCGACCTTTTCTTAAAAACCCATTTGCACTCAATGGTTTTGACACTATCGTGGATCAACCAAGTTCCAAACTTGATTGTCGTACATGGATTCTATTTCGGATTTCATGGCTCCAAGCCACTTGTTGGAATCGGGTCCCACCATCGCTTCCTCATAGGTCTTAGGTTCATCGTTGTCCAACAACAATATATCACGTTGTTCCACACTGTGTACACATCGGGCGCACGACGTGATCTTTCGGACCTCCGTGGGGTGGTGTATCTACAACCGGTGGCGCAACTCTTTGCTCCTCCTGTCGTGGTTCCCGTGGTCGCCGAAACATTTTCTGCTGTTTCTTGAACTTCTTCAAGATGCACCCCGCTCCCACTAACCCTTCTTGAAAGAAACTCTTTCTCCAAGAAGACACCGTGTCGGGCGACAAACACTTTGCCTTGTTCCGATTATAAAAGTAATATCCCTTAGTTTCCTTAGGATATCCCACAAAGAAGCACTTGTCGATTTGGGTGTGAGCTTGTCGGTATAACGTTTTACATAAGCTTCGCATCCCCAAATTTTGAGAAAAAGACAGACTAGGGGTTGCCTGTCCATATCTCATATGGTGTCTTTTCAACCGACTTAGATGGAACTCTATTTAGTGTGAGCGCAAATGTTTTCAAGAGCATATCCCGGAAGGATAACGGAAGATCACTTTGGCTCATCATGGACCGCACCATGTCCAACAAGGTGCGATTTCTCCGTTCGGACACTCGTTCCATTGTGGAGTTCTGGCGGAGTCAACTATGGAACAATTCCACAATCTTTCGATGATTACCAAACTCTTGGCTCAAGTATTCTCCTCCACGATCTGATCGTATAAACTTGATTGTTTTCCCTAAATGATTTTGTACTTCATTCTGGAATTCTTTGAACTTTTCAAAGGATTCGGACTTATGCCTCATTAAGTAGATATAACCATATCTACTAAAGTCATCGGTAAAGGTAATGAAGTGCGATAACCACCTCGCCGTTGAGCTCATTGGTCCACATACATCGGTATGTACGAGTGCCAACAAGTCACTTGCTCTTTCACTATGTCCCGTGAAAGGTGCCTTTGTCATCTTACCAAGTAAACAAGACTCACATGTCTCAAATGATTCAAAATCAAAAGAGTGAAGCAATCCATCCTTATGAAGCTTCTCCATACGTTTTTGATTTATATGGCCTAAGCGACAATGCCGGATAAACGTGGGGTTTATATCATCGAGAGTTATCTTTCTCTGTATTAATGTTATAGATGGGAGACGCTTCAAGATTCAAAACATATAATTCATTCACCAATGGAGCATGAAAATAGAACATATCTCCGAGATATATTGAACAACCATTGTTCATTGATCTAAAATCATATCCTTTCGCTTGCAAACATGAAGCGAAAATAACGTTTGACATAGTGTTGGAACACAATAACAATTATTTAATTCCAAAACTAATCCCGAAGGTAGATGAAGTGATACGTGCCGGCGGCAAGCGTAGCAACGGTTGCTCCATTGCCGACGCACGAGGTTCACCTCGCCCCTTCTCAATCCTCTACTTCTTCTCATTCCCCGCAACGACTTGCAAATATGAGCTACGATCCGGTATCAAATACCCAAGAGTCGTAGGTGAAGTAGCAAGATTAATGTCTATAACATTAATACCTGAAGCGAAGTCGTACTTTGCTTCTTTTTGAGATCCTCCATGTACTTCTTGCAGATTCCTATTCCAAAGTGGCTGTCTCCTTGCAATAGAAGCAAACGACATCCGATGCCGCGCGACCCCTTCTTGCCCTTCTTTGCATTGAAGGCACTCGCGATCTCATCGGGAGTTAACTTCCTCTTGGTGCAAAGCTTCTTGACAGGTGGTTTGCGCTTAGCCTTCGCATCATCATCACATGATGACCGTTTTCTGGATACTCTCCTCACTGTCTTTAGCATCCCATGCAATTCAGCCAAGGTTCTATCCATATTGTTCATATGATAATTCAATATAAATGGCTCGAAGCTCGGAGGGAGCGAGCGGGAGAATCACGTCGTAGCCAACTCTTGGCTAAGGGGAAAACCTAGTTTCTCAAGACTCTCGATATAGCCAATCATTTTTATCACATGCGGGCGACGGGATTCCCTCAACAAGCACACGCAAACAAGGACTTTGAGGTGTTGAACCTCTCGGCCCGAGCTTGGTTCTCAAACATGCCACACACCCCGAATAATAGTGTGAGCATCGTTTGCTCTCATATTGCTTCAAGCTCTGGGGACATTGTAGCAAGCATGAGACAGCTTATATCTAGGGCATCATTAGTGTGCTTCTCGTAAGCCCTCCGTGCGATTGCAAAGTGGCGTTATTAGGCAAATCCTCGGGATAGGGTACTTCAAGAACGTACTCTCTTACGCTCTTGCTTGAGAACAATTCTCAAGTTGCGATACCAATCCATAAAGTTTGTTCCGTTTAATTTTTCTTTCTCGAGAATAGATCGCAAATTAAAGGTACCGGTGTAGTATTAGCCGCCATTTATTCTACAACAATGAAAAGCAAAGTTTAGCACATTGTTTATGCTATGTCTATTGTTAAACAATTTAACATTAGACTCCCATTACGTATTTTACACCTTTCCTCTAGGTACGTATTGGGTCAAGATCCACATGTTAGTTAATTTTCTAGTGAGCTTTGGCATCACCGCTAGAAAATTAGTAACATCGGTAAGCAACTCATAGCTAATCACATCTCTATGTGACTCTTCTTGTTGGTGTGACATCTCCATGCCCCGGCCCCAACCTATGCCCCAAGGCCCAAAACTGTTTTGATAGCCTTGTTAAGTAAACCAAATGCTCCTGCATGTATATGTCCGACATATACCCCTTCGTGTTATGATAGAGAATGACACTCGCTTTGGCAGACCCACCATTGACGAGCATAACGGTGACGAGGTGCAACATTTGGAAGGGCATCATTACCACTTAATTTTGTGAGGGATGCTATCCTATCAAACAAACATATCATATATATGAAAGCAGTGTAGAATAGCATATAATGAAATAGTATGGCCCCCTTCACATGGTGATCTCCATCTCCATGTCGGCGCCGAGGATCTCCATCTTCGGCACCATCTTTCAATGTGCATGATGCTTGATTTCTTCAAACTAAGCTACTACTATAGAAGCTCTAATTGAAGATTACATCGACTCGCAGGTGGTGAAAGAATATTACAAGCATTGCACATACAAAAGAATATTACATGCATCACATGCATCTCATACATACAATAGGGCCATACCATCTCAAAGCATTCTCTGCAAAAACAAGTTAGGCGTAGAAACGTTTTCTACCTATCGCAGAGAAACGGCATCGAGACGACCTATAAGGGGGCAGCGCCCGGAACACCACACGAAATTCATAGATTCAATCTATGAAATCGCTTACGGAAACCATGTCGGCATAATCATATTATGCCGTCCCGATATACTATCAAGGGAGATGGTTTGCGCAGGCGCGAGGCAGCTAACAAGATCGGACTACGAGATAGCTTCGGCATAATCACATTATACCGTTCCGATACACTATCAAGGAACGCTATCTCGAAGCCGACTCAAACCGAATTCTATGGATATTGCTTCGACGTAATCACATTACGCCGTTCCGATACACTATCAAGGAACGCAATTACCATGAACTCTCCTCAACAAATCCCGTAAAACCGATTGATCTAATCAACCGTGCACAAAACTTGTTCCAAATCCAATCTAAAACCCGAACTAAGCAAGATTAGCTCGATACCACCAAGGGGCTACGCGGAAGCTACGCTAGCCGAAAAACAAAACTTTTCTACCGCGCAAAACCAGAACACTTGCAAGTAAGGGCCGATAGATCGTTACCGATTGGAGTGTGCAAATGGAAATGACCCAATCAGTGGCTATCCGATCTGGAACTGTAGCCGATGGCCGATTCCTGGGGACAGCCGATTCACCAATCAGCCGATTTGAGTCGTCCGACCGCGTTCTAGTGCCTCGCTCCGATGCGCCCGACCGTAGCCAATTCGAAGCCGATCAATAGCGGGCAACGTAGCAGCGCCTCACGGTATCCACACGTCCGGGGACGGAACGCCGTACACCCGTGTGCTAGCACACGATGCAAGGCTAGGTTTTGGCTCGAAGGTGGGAGGGTTTCCGTGGAGTTTGATCTCGCCGACTTGCAAATCAATTGACTTGATTGACCTCCGCCTCTCACCTCCCTCCTCCTTTATATAGAGTTGGCCGACGGGACTAGTGGCCGATCAGGACTCTATTTCAAATCGGATCCTATCCGAATCTCATAGCCTCGGCCGCCCATACGTCGTAAGCCCACAGGACTCCCATCCGATCGGATCCCTATCCGATCAAGCCGTATTCGAGTCCAACTCGAATGCCTGTTCTTATCCCTTTAAGCGTGCGACCACCGTAGGTTCGTGTATACTTGGTTTCGGCTATAGTCTCACTTAGCCGATCATCGGCTCGAGTCCAACTCAACACCACACATCCTGTGCGCGCCTAGGAGCACATATTGACACCATAGTATACAAGAATATAATATCGGCTCTGAACCTGTAATGTGTACACAAATCTCTTTGCCTCACGATACCAGGTTAAGCTATAGGCAAGATGTGTGCCATCCCTTCAATACCTTAACCTTTCACTCGAACCGTGTATGGATTAACTGTCATTTGATTGACTCCTCAATCAAGTTAGCATGGCCATGCATTTCCATAATCCATTACCTCGAGGGCCCAGAGATATCTCTCCAAAGGAGGGGCAAATTCCATCTTGATCACTCACATCCCACTCCATGTTTCATAGCAAACCCGAAGACTACTTTTATAACTACCCAGCTTATGGAATAGCGTTTGGTAGTCCCAAAGTAGGCTACTACACATGTTGGAATCCATGGTGATCTCAGGTCTAAGGACTTTGTACCAACACTACCTGAGACCAACTAATGGCACATTAATTCCTGTAGTGTCTCATGGTGGGTCTATCCAACAATGTGTTCTCTAACACATATGTCCATGTTTATTGATTTGGTATCTCCATACCCATGATCTATGAGACATGATCATCAATCAATAAACATGCCGATCTTAGAATCATATTTGTTCCAACAATATGACATATGATCAGGGATCGTTTAGAAATAGATTCATACATAAAGAGTCTCATAAATAAGTCACGTACTTATTGATCAATACAAGATGCTATTTCATGGAACTGAATAACATTTTATTCATAAATACATAAACATTGACGTGATATCCAACATCTCCATGTTGCCTCTAGGGCATATCACTAACAAGAACATGATCATGCGAGGCACTCGAAGACAACGCAGTACAACAAATATCGTCTGAAAGAGCTCACCTTCAAACTCGGTCTCTAGCTCGGCCTCTGCCTCCAGCTGGATTTGGAGCGAGTGAACCTTCGATTAGTTTTCTACAATAAGAAGAGTCGTCAGCATCCAAAATTGACACGAAGCCATAAAGAGATTGAGAAGATTAGACTTACTCCCGATTGAACCCCGGAGGTCGAGGTTTTCTTCCCTGAGTTCGGCTATCTCCCTCCTCGTGGCCGCCTCCTCGACGCGGCCTCTTCTCGAGTGCTCTTCAACTTTTGCCGGATGTCCTCCGTGGAGTTTAGATGCGGGACCAACTTCTCGAGCGCGTCGGACTTGGCCATCGATCGACAGTACTCTTTCTGCACGCAAAACCCGAAGTTGACCGACTGAAATGGAACAATGACGCGACAACGGAAAAGGATCAAGACTTACGTTGAGTAGCCGAGTCGCCTCATTCAGCCGTTGACAAGGGCATCCCTTTCCTCGCTTCCGCTTGCTTATCCAAGATGATGCCCGCCTTGGCCCTCTGAATCTCGCCACTCTATCTTAATCGGAGGAACCCAGGTTTCAGAAGACTGTAACCTAGGGGATCTCTTCGACTGTGGCTGATAAATCAGGAGGAACAGATGAAGATACGAAAGATTTAAACTGAAGATCGAAGATGAAATGTTAAATTCAAGACTTACTAAAGCTTGGTGGCCGAATCCTTAATCGGAGCAGCCTCTACTGGTCTTTCCTTCGACTTCCGACCGGTCTCGGTCTTCGCTTGGGCTTTCGAGCCGCCAGCTGGGCTTCTCTGCGGCCGACTGGTTTCGAATTTCCGGGTGTCTACCGGCGGTCGAGGGCTCCCTCCTTGGGATATTCCCTTCGCTGGGAGGTGAGGGCTTTTCGCCAGAGCACTCTCGCCGGGAGAGGGCTCCGGGTTTGGGTTCCGCAGCTTGGATGCCTCGACGCGGCAGGCGGCATTGGCCCCTCACTCTCCCCAGTGGTCTATCTCTTGGGGTTTCTGCAAAGAGAACGACAGAGCAATCGGAATGAAGACGAAGAAACCTTCAACGATGAGTTTGAACTTCAGTCACGAGGCGTACCTGGACGACCGGCGGATTTTCGGCACCGCTTTCGGTGACGGTCTTTGAGGGGTTGTTTCTCTACCGGAGGAGCTGGGACATCATCGTCCGAGTCATCGATGACGAGCCTCCTCTTGCTCACCCGTTTGTCGATATCTTCACTCGAGGCCGCCCTTTTCCCGGCTGGGTCACTCTGGATCTTCACGCCGCCAGTTGGCTTCTTGGCAGCTCGGGTCGGCACGTCGTGAGGAATTTTGTAGGGCTTCGAGATGATGGAGGCATTTTCCTGCAAGAAAGTTTCTTACAACAGTAAGAAGTATGACATCAAGGTTGCAAAGCAATGAAAGAGTTCAGTCGGCTTACCAGAGGAGGAGGTCGATAGAGATTGAAGGGAAGGACCGGCAGCACGAGGCTGCGCTCGACTGCAATTCCAGTCGAGAAGACCTTGTACATCCAGATTTTCAGGATCTCAAAGCTAAAGGAGTCCCGGTCTTCCCGATTGGGGTCCCTCTCGCCCTCATACTCGAAGGCTGGCTTCGATCGCTCCTTGATCGGCGCCAGTCGGCTCCTGATGAAGTGTCGAGTGATCTGCTCGCGGCGAAGACCTTTTTGCTTCATTTCCAAGATCTTCGCTAATAACTTGTTAGCTTCTTCCCAGTCTTGGGCTACTGGCATGGTATCCAGGTATGCTTAGGCACGGGGGGAAGGCCGACGAAGTTTAGCAGGCTGGGTTCAGGATTGCTAATATAGAACCAGCCCGTATGCCAGCCCTTGTTGGAAGACTTCAAAGGGAGAGAGAAATACTCCTTGCAGAGGGATCCGCGGAGCTGGAAACCTGCCCCACCAACAACGCAGGGCTGGTCCTTATTGGGATGCGGCTTAAAGTAGAACATGCGGCGGAAGAGCTGGAAGTGGGGGAGAATGCCAAGAAAGGCTTCACACACGTGGATGAAAAGAGCAATGTGAAGCATGGAGTTAGGGTTCAAATGATAGAGACGAAGACCGTAATAATCAAGAAGCCCCCTAAAGAACTCGGAGGTGGGGAGGCTGAAGCCGCAGTAAAAGAAAGATGTGAAGACTACGAGCTCACCGGTGTTCGGGGTGGGAAACTCTTCACCCGCCGCCGGGCGCTAGCCCACGATCTCCTTAGGAGGAAGCACTCCGTGCTTTACCATCTCCTTGAGGGTAGATTCCCTCACATCCGAAGTGACCCACTGCTCAAAGGGGATTTTCCTATCGTCCGCCATGAGTGTGGTTTGGATGAGGAGCAGATCCGGCTAAAAGGATGGGGATTTGAGATGGGGGTTGCTAAAGATGGGTGCGGAGACTAACTGAAAGCGAAGCACAAGCTTCCGGATCGGTGGATTGGGCGCGCGTAAGGGCTTAGGGTTCTCCGCTATGCGCTGGTGAACAGTGTTGCGATTGGGGAATTTCTTTGGGAAGACGAAGTGGCGGGGATGACCTTGAGGCTTTGTATAAAGATTTGAGGGTTGTGCTAGGTTTTCTCGCGATTAGGCCGAGCTCATGAGAAACTTGCGGCCCATCTAAGATGTGGCTCCCACGCGTGTCCTTAGGGACTTAAGTGGATGAACTTAAGCGATTTGCTTTGGCAATATGCACGTGTCCGAGTGCCCCGTACCTTTGGATATCCTTTCATACCACGGTTTGCTTGACTTCATGAGAAGTTAGCACGATGCAATTTGAGAGGTGACCAACAGCTAAGCTTTTTATGGCTGCCTTGACGACAAGAGCTATTTGGTTTTTTAGCATTTGATTAAATGATTATATCAATGCTATTTTTCCACCTTGGTGAAGATCTTTATAGATTGAAACCAAAGATTATGGCAGAGCTATTTAATAATTTGGTCATATTTTTCGATGACTAAAAACTTGTTTACCCATGAAGGACGATTAAAATATTTGTTCTCAAATGACTCGGCAAATCCACTCTGATAAGCATGAGCTTACCAAGTGCTTTCCACCTATGAGGGTTGATTGAGTTACTTGTCTTGAGACGACTGGACAAATTCACTCGGATGAGCATGAGCTTGCCGAGTAATGAGATTTTTTATATTTGCTTTAGCATGAGCTAAGCATTTATATGAGTATGATTTTTTATAGTTCTTGATTGTATGTTTGGTCTATTTTTGGCTAATCACACGGCTGGGGCTTACACCTAATTAGGTACATCAAGAGATGTGCCTAGATATTTATTTTTGAGATTTTTTTTGATATTTTCTAGCCCTTCACAGTCTTTGGAGCCACTCGGGAGAATCAGGCAGAGATGATCGAATCACTCGGCGCCAGAAGCATTCGGCCAAAGAGTTGTTTGGTCATGTACAGTCTTGGTTTGATGCTGAGTTGTCTCGTCGACTGAGAAGGACTCGGGGGCTACTGTGAAGATTATAGCAATCGGATATCCACATGGCAAGCTTGTCCGACTGGAGATAGGGATAGGTTGCGTCGCAAATATGTAAACCAACTATGACTTGGGTGTTACGTTGCCGATTGAGATAAGACAACGGCCTATAGTCACGGTTTGGTAAGATTGAGAAAACTGACTTAGAGTAGGACAGGGTTTTCGATCTGTAAGCCCACCTCCCAAGACTATATAAGGGGTAAGGGGTGTCCCTCGAGGGATATGAGTTTTCTGAGTTACGATCTTGAGATCAATAAAGACACTCGGCGGATCGAATCTCCGAAACAAGAATAGGGTATTACCTCACGAGGCAGAGCCTCAACCCGTCTAAACCTTATGTTTCATCTAACCCATCGTGCTTGACGATCTGACTGTCAATCCAAATTTCTATCACGAAACCAAATTTCGACAGGGTGTGTGACACCTCCTCCGGGGCATCCTTCCCCAAAGACGTTGATGGGCATTGATCAAATTTGCAACACGACGAAATCTGATTTTTATGTCTTATGTGGGTGGTCTTGGACAACCACAACCTCCGATCTCCGGAAGCTGAGCCAGCTTGTACGTGGCAGAAGGCCTTCCAGACTCCTGTTGCATGTGAAGTAGATGGTGTCAAGCTGGGGAGATAGCTTTAGTTATGATTAGGCGTTTGGTTCTGTGATCTTGTCAAGTGCCCCTCAGGATGGTAGTGTTGCCCTTAATGTTTCTCTCTCTTGTATTTTTCCGTATACTCACTCTCTTACCCTACCCTCTATGTGGTTACTGCGTTTGCGCAATTGAAGCTTTGCCCTATGTAAGTCAATATATTCAGTTGAACAATTTGCCCCCCCCCCCCTTGACCCGTAAAAAAAAAAGGTTCAGATCCAGGCCAGATCTTAACACCAGAAAATTGGTTTTGCTAAAAATGCGCCAACACATTTTAAATTCAATTTCATTTACTTTTTTGTTACGACAATGTTACATATCTTTCATATCATATCTAAGTATATTTTAATTTCTATCATACCGTCGTCCAGGTAGGTAATACGTAGCTTTCGTATATACTAGAAAAATTACTCTGAAATATAATATACGGAAAATTTCTTGTGTACTCCTGAAATTTCAGCAAATACCTTCTATTCCTGTGAGTTTTATATATTAAGGAAAAAAGTAACGTTTTTTAAATTTATTAAAAACAATATATGTAGCATATTTTTCCGATAGTAGTATAACAAATTTGCCTCACGTTGTATATATTATCCAAAATAAATTCTTCACATGACTAATTGTTCTTTCCCATTTTAGAAAATGCTACACAAACTTTCTTGTAAATATGCACTAAACTTTTTATGTATAATTTCCTCGTACAGCAAACTTATGAATATTATAGTCAATTTTACAAATATTACGTTCCTTGCGTGTCCACGAGTAAACTGACTTTTTATAGCCATATTAAAAGGTCAAAGAGTATGAAAGGATCAAAACTATAATCGATGGGTACATAAACAAATTCGAAAAACTTCAGGACGTAAAAGAGATCGGCTACAATTTCAGGATACACAACGGATTCCTCTGTGTTTAAAATTTACAGTGTAGATTTTAAAGTTTACATACAATTACATTATGTAATTTATAATGTAAAAGTTGATTTTTCAGTAGTAAATTTATAGCTAGTATGCTTCAAATCACGAATCGGATAATATCCGATCCGCTCTACTGCAAATTCTTCTGAAACAAGGATATGGGGATATGATATGTGTTTATAAAAATCCGATGAGTATGAATACATATGCAATAGTGTGATGCGAATTTAGATGCCGATGCGTACTATGGTATGATAAGTGTCCATCCAAATCTGGTCCGTTTTCATCCCTCCAGTGTTCAGAGTTGAGACAGCGATGCCTTTCTTCCATATACTCTGCAGCCTGTAGTCTGTACCTATTCACCACTCACCAGACAAGCTCAGATGGCTTCGTACACCAGCAAGACTCCGGCCACTGGTGCCGCCGCCGGCGACGAAGAGGAGACGGCATGCTTACAGGCGTTTGAGCTAATGTGCGCCTTCACCGTCCCCATGACACTGAAGGCGGCGATCGAGCTCGGCCTCCTCGACGCACTTACCGCCGCCGCCAACGACCGCGCGCTGACAGCGGCCGAGCTGGCCGCGCAGCTCCCGGCGGCGGACAAGGCCGAGGCGGCGTCCTCGGTGGACCGGATGCTGCGGCTCCTCGCGTCGTTCAACATCGTCAAGTGCTCGACGGAGGCGGGTCCTAGCGGCGAACCTCTCCGGCGCTACTCGCCGGCGTCCGTCTGCAGGTGGTTCACCGGCGGCAACAGCCACCAAGGGTCTCTGGTCCCCTCGGTCTTGTTCGGCGTCGACGAGGACTACCTGAGCACCTGGTAAGAAGACCCCACAAATTCCATCGCAACTACCAGTTTCAAGTTCAACTGCAAGTTATTCTCCATATGCGAAGGCATCAGTTGGCGGCGGCGGTGGCCGGCGGCGGGCCATCGGCGTTCGAGAGGGCGCACGGGATGCCGATGTTCGAGTACATGGGAGGAACCGCCGGCTGAACAAGCTGTTCAACCAGGCCATGGCGCAGCAGTCCATGATGGTGATCAACAAGCTGCTCGAGTGCTTCCATGGGTTCGACGGCGTCGGCGTTCTCGTTGACGTCGGCGGCGGCACCGGTGGCACACTGGAGATGATCACCTCCCGGTACAAGCACATCACCGGAGTCAACTTCGACCTGCCCCACGTCATCTCTCAGGCTCCATCTCGTCCGGGTACTGCAATAATCTATCTATTGTTAACTGTAGCTGTTGACTACGACTATATTTTTTAAAGATAATGAATAAAAATTTGATATCTATATTCACAAGTGGACATATAACCAAGAGTAGACAATACTTGTACACAGTATTAAAGGTCGGCACACTAACTCCATTGTTCAAAATTGCTTAATTACAATTCTTTCAAAGGTAAGGCATTTTTTTATGTCACAGCTGATGATGCACGATGGATTATGAATAAAAATAATTTATGATAATTATTTTGAATAAATAAATAAATAAATTAAATATTAGAAAGTTGATAAGTTGGATTAAAAATGTTTAATAAGAAATATTGATGCAGAACGAATATTGTTTTAAAAAGCATACTGTTTAGAAAGTTGAGAAGTATGTGCTATTGATAATCTGGTGGTCATAATTGACAGTGCAAATTTTCAATGCAGAATACTATAATTCGATTCGTATAACTTGGAAGCGCTGACAATTCGATGTTTGGAGGCCAGTGTCCTCTCCTCTCATCGAACTTAATTATTTCTGGGATGATCATATCCGAGAATCATACAATCAATCCTTCACTCATGTTTAGTATTTTACCATGTTACTTTTTTTTTAGTAATTTCATGAAATTCTATATGTTTTAGAGCACATAATAGAAAACCCCACATATTAATTTTTCGAAGAACTCATGTCAAAGGGTAATAAGTTTCTGATAACCGTAGGGTTTATTTAAAATACATGTATTTATCCTGCAAAAATACATGTATATATAATGGAAAAGTCCAAATACCCACATTGACTTTACCCTAGAGTTTTGCATACCACCCTTAAATACTAAACCGTATTGAGCCTCCTGAACTTTCTACTTTCTTCTTTCGTCTTTAAAAAAATACTTAAGTGGTTTTAGTACCATATTTCGTCCTTCTGCAGATTGCCCGATTTATACTTAATCGTGGCCCGGTTTCCGCTCCGAGCCTCCCATCTCGGCGACTAGCGACGCGCCGCCTTGATATATCGCAGATCTCCCCTCTCCCGCCCTTTAGCTAGATCGGCCGGCGGGCTTCCGTAGCCGCAACCGGGACTCTATCCCGCCATTGGATCTGCATCCGTGGCGGCATTAGGGAGTCGTGTGCCATTCCTGCCCACGCTTGCGCCCACTAGGACTCGGGCGCCTTGATCCCATGCCGTGTCGTCGCTATGCGTGTGTTCCGCGCACACGGAAGCCCACCCATCGACCTCTATTTTATACCATGAGTGAAATAAGAAAAATAGGAGCATCTCATATATTGGCATGTTGGCGCGCACACGCTGCCCATTAGGGACCCCATATTTTAGGTTTAAATCAAATCAATGCGTAATATGTGTTGAGGACATTTTGATTCTATTTTTGTTGAGTTTCACTCCTTAATCCTTCACGAATCTAGCAAGAACGGTTTACTTAGCTTTGATAATATTCGATAATAATTATAGCCACCTTAGATACCCATAGTTCATGACAACGATGACAACAATGTTCTTTACATAGAAGATTCTATTTTATACTCCATAAGAAAACAAGAATCATTGCACCAGGCGCAATGATTTTCAATGTTAAACAAGGTTTTGCCATGGTTGCCTGATTGTTCATGGTTAAGTCTATAGAAAAGTTCTTGGGGCCATGACTTTTTCAATAATAAAGCATTGCAATTTCCATTAAGATATTCAAATCACAGGTACTGTTAAGATGATTCGATAGGCAATTAAAACAGGATAGCACTGCAATAACAAACTCTAAAATCTCAGGTGCTTGTCTCAACAGATTTCTCCTTTTCAATTTTCCGTTGCAAATCATCATCAATTATTTTACTGACTTAACCTTCCTAAGTTTTCCAATATTCAAATTTGAAAACTCAACACTGTTCTCATGTTGCTTGGTCTCAAATAACATGTTTGGTAGTCCCAAAGTAGCTACTACACATGTTGGAATCCATTGGAGCAAAAACAAAAACTTTGTCCAACATGCTTAGAGTAAACCAACCATTTTCTATCACCATTCATCATTGCTTAATTTTCTCGAGTAGTAAGCATATGGGTCTACCAACTATCCGAAGGAAAATACAACATTCTCTCACTAGCCTTTTTCAATTAAAATATCTCTACCCTTGTTATCATGATTTTCCCAATGCTATCATCAAACACTATAAATTGAAGCTTCTTACATCATCAATTGGATTTTCTGTTCCAACAATTTGTACATATGCTCAGGATCGTTAGACATAGATCATCTTTATTTGAATTACCATTAGGTTGTTGGCGCTCTTGTTCTTCAATACTAGATGCATCTACTTCATGAGGATTATCATTGGGAACAACACTAATTGAAGATGAAAAGATAGATACTCCCAAACTTACAAACGCGATCACGTTCGTTTATACATACATACATATACATACATACATATACGTATACATATACATATATACACACATATATATATAGGGGTGTGGGCTCTCTGGCCATGGGCCCTAGGTGTTCGCACCCCCGCACCTTTGAAGGGCCGCCTTGTATATGTTACAACGATGTTATACGATAGTGGCATAGGTGATCTAACAAGTAACTGGTTCCCAACAAGTAGCTAGACGATGAGACATATCGCATTATTAATTTTAAGCTAGCAATTTAGAAATATATCGTAGAATCGGCAACGGTATAGCTTGGAACTTTCTTGGTGCCTCCTTTGAAAAAACACAAAACCTAAGGATTTTGTATTAAATATGCGTTGAAACTGGGAAATTTGGTGAAATTTACTCGAATTTTAACAACCCACTTGGGTTCTATATAGTTTGAAACATGACTTATTTAGGCAACGATCATTTCTATCTAGTTTAAAACATGACATACTTAGGGAGGATTAATAATAGAAGCATTGAACAATGAACAACATGAGGTTCAAATTAGTATCAAATGATATGAAAAGCACTCAAATAGTGGCTATGAAATACTACCCATATAACATTGTTTTTCTATGTTGGTCTTTCCATGCAGGTGTGAAACATATAGCTGGAAATATGTTTGAGAGCATACCTAATGGAGATGCATTTTTCTTGAAGGTATATATGATGAACAACATACAACAACCGCTTCCATCTCCATAAATTCAATATTTAAATTAAGCTAAGATAGCATGGTGCACGGTTATAATCTTAGGTGTAATTAAGTCAGTTTATCATATTATAGACCATAAACAAATGTTTCTTGCATATATCTGTAGTCGATCCTCCACCTGCAGAACGACGAGAACTGTATCAAGATCCTCAAGAACTGCCACCAAGCTCTCCCGGACAATGGCAAGGTGATTGCTGTTGAGATTGTCCTCCCGGCGATCCCAGAGCCGGTCCCAATGGCACAATATCCGTTTCAGATGGACATGATCATGCTCAATAATTTCCTGGGAGGAAAGGAGAGGACGGAGCGGGAGTTCGCCAAACTAGCCATAGACTCTGGTTAGTGGTGCCTTGCGGAAACCTTTCGCCTCTTGAGTTCAACAAATAGCTCGCACATTTCAAGTTCATGTTTACTATGGACTGGATTGAGTGTATGGCAACACTTTCAATACCATCAAATGGGTCAAAACTTTTATATGGAACAATATATGCTGCATCTATAATATAATATAAGACAAAATTTTAAAAATATCATTGACAAGCCTCCATTTCAAAACATACCATTAACAAGTCCTAAAATAATCAAGTAATTTTGTCTTAGAAATGTTATTTTTGTTAAGGTTTTAGGACATTTCAAAATAAATACGTTGTTTATTTAAAACCTTTCGCCACTCGCACTTATAGATGTGAACATTTCCATCCATATGGCCTTTTCTTAAAAACCCATTTGCACTCAATGGTTTTGACACCATGGGTGGATCAACCAAGTTCCAAACTTGATTGTGTCGTACATGGATTCTATTTCGGATTTCATGGCTCCAAGCCACTTGTTGGAATCGGGTCCCACCATCGCTTCCTCATAGGTCTTAGGTTCATCGTTGTCCAACAACAATATATCATTGTTCCGCACTTTGTGTACTGTCGGGTGCACGACGTGATCTTTCGGACCTCAGTGGAAGTGGTGTATCTACAAGCGGTGGCGCAACACTTTGCTCCTCTAATGTTGTGGTTACGTGGTGATGAAACATTTACAATTTTTCTTAACTTCTTCAAGATGCACCTGCTCCCTAACCCTTCTTGAAAAAACTCTTTCTCCAAGAAGAACTTAGGTGTCGGGCGACAAACACTTTGCCTTGTTCCCGATTATAAAGTAATATCCCTTAGTTTCCTTAGGATATCCCACAAAGAAGCACTTGTGGTTTGGGTGTGAGCATGTCTTTGTAAACGTTTTATAAGCTTCACATCCACAAATTTTGAGAAAAAGACAAACAAGGGGTTGCCTGTCCATATCTCATATGGTGTCTTTTCAAGCCCGACTTAGATGGAACTCTATTTAGTGTGGCCAGTTGTTTCAAGCATATCCCCGAAGGATAACGAAGATCACTTTGGCTCATCATCGACCCGCACCATGTCCAACAAGGTGCGATTTCTCCGTTCGGACACCCCATTCCATTGTGGAGTTCTGGCGGAGTCAAGGCGTGGAACAATTCCACAATCTTTCAGATGATTACAAACTCTTGGCTCAAGTATTTCCCTCCCACGATCGATCGTAGAAACTTGATTGTTTTCCTAAATGATGTACTTCATTAAAGAATTCTTTGAACTTTTCAAAGGATTCGGACTTATGCCTCATTAAGTAGATATAACCATATATCTACTAAAGTCATCGACAAAGGTAATGAAGTATTGATAACCTCCTGGCCGTTGAGCTCATTGGTCCACATACATCGGTATATGCAGTGCCAATAAGTCACTTGCTCTCTACAAAACTATGTCCCGTGAAAGGTGCCTTTGTCATCTTACCAAGTAAACAAGACTCACATGTCTCAAATGATTCAAAATCAAAAGAGTGAAGCAATCCATCCTTATGGAGCTTCTCCATGCGTTTCTTATTTATATGGCCTAGCGACAATGCCGATAAACGTGGGGTTTATATCATTAGAGTTTGCCTTTACGTATTAATGTTATAGATGGGAGGCGCTTCAAGATTCAAAGCGTATAATCCATTCACCAATGGAGCATGAAAATAGAACATATCTCTAAGATATATTGAACAACCATTGTTCATTGATCTAAAATCATATCCTTAAAACTTGCAAACATGAAGCGGAAATAACGTTTGACATAGTGTTGGAACACAATAACAATTATTCAATTCCAAAACTAATCTGAAGGTAGATGAAGTGGTCTTTGTCTGAAAGGCACGAAGCGTGGCAACGCTTGCTCCATTGCCAGAAGCGCGCGAGTTCACCTCGCCCCTTCTCAATCCTCTACTTCTTCTCATTCCTGCCCACGCGACTTGCAAATATGAGCTGCGATCCGGTATCAAATACCCAAGAGTGAGTGGGTGAAGTAGCAAGATTAATGTCTATAACATTAATACACTGAAGCGGTCGTACTTTGCTTCTTCTTGAGATCCTCCATGTACTTCTTGCGGTTCCTTTTCCAGTGGCTTTGTCTCCTTGCGGTAGAAGCAAACGGCATCGTGCATGACCCCTTCTTGCCCTTCTTTGCATTAGAGGCTCGCGATCTCATCGGGAGTTAACTTCCTCTTGGTGCAAAGTTTCTTGACCAGTGGTTTGCGCAGCCTTCACGCATCATCATCACATGATGACCATTTTTTGGATACTCTCCTCAATTTGTCTTTAGCATCCCATGCAATTCAGCCAAGGTTCTATCCATGTTGTTCATGTGATAGTTTAATATGAATGGCTCGAAGCTCGGAGGGAGCGGCGGGAGAATCACATCGATGTAGCCAACTCTTGGCTAAGGGGAAAACCTAGTTTTTCCGGACTCTCGATATAGCCAATCATCTTTATCACATGCGGGCGACGGGATTCCCTCAACAAGCTGCACGCAAACAAGGACTTTGAGGTGTTGAACCTCTCGGCCGAGCTTGGTTCTCAAACATGCCACGAGTCCACGAATAATAGTGTGAGCATCACTTTGCTCTCATATTGAACCTTACCGAAGCTCGGGGGACATTAGCAAGCATGAGACCGGCTTATATCTAGGGCATCATTAGTGTGCTTCTCATAAGCCCTCAGTGCGGTTGCGGTGGCGTTATTAGGCAAATCCTCGGGATAGGGTACTTCAAGAACGTACTCATACGCTCTTGCTTGAGAACAATTCTCAAGTTGCGATACCAATCCATAAAGTTTGTTCCATTTAATTTTTCCTTTTCGAGAATAGATCGCAAATTAAAGTCTTTGGTGTAGTATTAACCGCCATTTATTCTACAACGAGAAAAAGCAAAGTTTAGCACAATGTTTATGCTATGTCTTTTGTTAAACAATTTAACATAAGACTCCAGCTACGTATTTTCACCTTCCTCTAGGTTACGTATTGGGTCAAGATCACATGTTAATTAATTTTCTAGTGAGCTTTGGCATCTTGCTAGAAAATTAATAACATGATAAGCAACTCCTTGCTAATCACATCTCTATGTGACTCTTGTTGTTGGTGTGGCATCTCCATGCCCAGCGCCAACCTATGCCCCAAGGCCCAAAAGCTGTTTTGATAGCCTTGTTAAGTAAACCAAATGCTCTGCATGTATATATCGACATATACCCCTCGTGTTATGATAGAGAATGGCACTCTGCTTTGGCACAAAGACCCACCATTGGCAGAGCATAACGGTGGCCAGGTGCAACATTTGGAAGGGCATCATTACTACTTAATTTTACGAGGATGCTATCCTATCAAACAAACATATCACATATATGGCGGTAGAATAGCATATAATGAAATAGTATGGCCTTCACATGGTGATCTCCATCTCCATGTCGGCGAGATCTCCATCTTGGCACCATCTTCCAATGTGCATGATGCTTGATTTCTTCAAACTAAGCTACTACTATAGAAGCTCTAATTGAAGATTACATCGACTCGCGAGGTCGTGAAAGAATATTACAAGCATTGCACGTATGAAAGAATATTACAAGGATTGCACATATGAAAGAATATTACATGCATCACATGCATCTCATACATCTCATACATACAATAGGGCCATACCATCTCAAAGCATTCTCTTGCAAAAACAAGTTAGGCGTAGAAACGTTTTCTACTTATCGCGAGGCTACGGCATCGAGACGACCTATAAGGATGCGCTTCCCGGTTGCGCGACGCAGGGAAAGCCAAGGACGAAATTCATAGATCCAATCTATGAAATCGCTTACGGAAACCATATCGGCATAATCATATTATGCCGTCGTCCCACTATCAAGGGAGATGGTTTGCGCGGGCGCGAGGCGACTAAGCAAGATCGGACTACGAGATAGCTTCGACATAATCACATTATACCGTTAGATACACTATCAAGGAACGCTATCTCGAACCCAGAGCTCAAACAAGTTCTATGGATATTGCTTCGACGTAATCACATTACGCCGTTCCGATACACTATCAAGGAACGCAATTACCATGAACTCTCCTCAACAAATCCCGTAAAACCGATTGATCTAATCAACCCGTGCACAAAACTTGTTCCAGATCCAATCTAAAACCCGAACTAAGCAAGATTAGCTCTGATACCACTTGAAGGGTTACGCGGAGGCTACGCTAGCCGAAAACAAAAATTTTCTACCGCGCAAACCAGGAACACTTGCAAGTAAGGGCCGATAGATCGTTACCGATTGGAGTAGAGTGCAGCGGAAAAGCCAATCAGGGCAATCCGATCCGGAACAGTGTAGCAGACTCCCGGAGACAACAGCCGATCAACAGCGCGCAACGTAGCAGCGCCTCTACCGGTATCCACACGTCCGGGACGAGCGCGTACACCCAGTGTGCTAGCACGCGATGCAAGGCTAGGGTTTGGCTCGAAAGTGGGAGGGTTTCCGTGGAGATTGATCTCGGCGACTTCTGTTGCACGCGATGCAATTGATATGTAGCAGCTCTCCACCCCTCCCTCCTTTATATAGAGTTGGCCGACTAGGACTAGTGGCCGATCAGGACTCTATTTTTGAATTGGATCTCATCAGTATCTCATATAGAGTTGGCCGCTCACACGTCGTAAGCCCATAGGACTCTATTTTGAATTGGATCTCATCCGTATCTCATATAGAGTTGGCCGCTCACGTCGTAAGCCCATAGGACTCTATTTTGAATTGGATCTCATCCGTATCTCATATAGAGTTGGCCACACGTCGTAAGCCCATAGGACTCTATCCGATCGGATCCCTATCCGATCGAGCCGTATCCGAGTCCAACTCGAATCTGCACATTCTTATCCCTTAAGCGTGCGACCATGTAGGTTCAGGTATACTCGGTTTCGGCTATAGTCTAACTTAGCCGATCGTCGGCTCAGTCCAACTCGGCCAGGCACATCAGCGAGCGGCGCCTAGCGGCACATATTGACACCATAGTATACAAGAATATAATATCGGCTCTGAACCTGTAATGTGTACACAAATCCCTTTGCCTCACGATACCGGTTAAGCTATAGGCAAGATGTGTGCCATCCCTTCAATAGCTTAACCATTCACTCGAACCGTATTGGATTATCTGTCTGTTGATTGACTCCTCAATCAACTTAGCATGGCCATGCATTTCCATAATCCATTACCTCGAGGGGCCAGAGAATATCTCTCCAAAGGAGGGCAAATTCCATCTTGATCACTCACATCCCACTCCATGTTTCATAGCAAACCCGAAAACTACCTTTATAACTACCCGATTCTGGAATAGCGTTTGGTAGTCCCAAAAGTAGGCTACTACACATGTTGGAATCTATGGTGATCTCGGGTCTAAGGACTTTGTACCAACACTACACGAGACCAACTAATGGCACATTAATTCCTGTAGTGTCTCATGGTGGGTCTATCCAACAATGTGTTTCTCAACACATATGTCCATGTTTATTGATTTGGTATCTCCATACCCATGATCTATGAGACATGATCATCAATCAATAAACATGCCGATCTTAGAATCATATTTGTTCCAACAATATGACATATGATCGGATCGTTTAGAAATAGATTCATACATATCGAGTCTCATAAATAAGTCACGTACTTATTGATCAATACAAGATGTCTATTTCATGGGCTTGAATAACACTTTATTCATTTATACATAAACATTGACGTGATATCCAACATCTCCATGTTACAACGCATGTTAACTCACCATTCTATTATCAGCAAACTAGGGCATACCCTGACATCAGGCCCAGAAGCTATGACACGACCCGTTAGGCACGACCTGTGGCGGAGTGGAAATGCCCAGTGCCGACCCATCTTCCGACCAAAGCACGATCCATGGGGTGAGTGGGTAATGGGTCTTTGTGCCGGCCACGGGTCTGTACGTAGCCCATGGGCTAAGGAACCATTTCGTTTGGCTGGTAACATGAAATTACCATTTTATACGAGTAGTTTTGTAACTTACATACGGTAAGGGTATTTTAGTAAAATCACATATTTCTTGATTGATCTCGCCATCCGTACCATCCCTAACCTAACCTAACTCAAATCTTCTAGCGCCCGACCCTCCCGGCCATCGCGCCCATGCCTGACAGCCCGAGCCGTGCCGCCCGGTTTCGCTCCGTCCTCCCCTTTGCGGCGACTAGCGCGGCGCTGCCTTGATGGCGCCTTCGCAGATCGCTTGCGTCGTCGCCGCCGGCTTCAGCTCCGCTAGCGGCTGCCTTCGCCTGCAACCGCGTCGCCGCAGCCGTGGTCTCATCGCCGGCCTTGGCCCCGCCATGCTGGCAGTGGGCCGTGCATGCCCAGTGGCGGCACGCCACGAGTCGTGACGTGCCATTGCCGGCCCACGGGCTTGGACGGCGGCCTGGGCATGACACGCCCGACCAGGCCACGTCTTAGGCACAGCTCACCCCTTCCCATGCCGTGTGGTGCCGCGCTGGTGCGTCGTTCTCGGGCCGACACGGGAAGACCCGACCCATCGGCCATCTATAATTTATACCATGGTGAAATAAGAAAAAGGAGCAGGCCCATATATTGGCATGTGCAGGCGCTTGATTGCACATGGGCCCCAATTATTAGGACCCCTATTTTAGGTTAAATCAAATCCAATGCTTCTAATATGTGTTGAGGACATTTTGATTCTATTTTTGTTGAGTTTCACTCCTTAATCCTTCACTAATCTAGCAAGAACAGGCTTGTTTATCTTAGCTTTGATAAGTATTCGATAATAATTATAGCCACCTTAGATACCCATAGTTCATGACAACGATGTGAACATGTTCTTTACATAGAAGATTCTATTTTTATACTCCGTAAAGAAAACAAAATCATTGCACCAGGACGCAATGATTTTTCAACTTTAAACAAGGTTTTGCCATGGTTGCTGATTGTTCATGGTGCTGGAAAGTCTCATGAAAAGTTCTTGGGGCTTTTTGACTTTTCAATAATAAAGCATATGCAATTTCCATTAAGATATTCAAATCACAGGTACTGTTAAGATGATTCGATAGGCAATTAAAACATTAGGATAGCTCAGCCATAACAAACTCTAAAATCTCAGGTGCTTGTCTCCAACACACTTTCTCCTTTTCAATTTTCCGTTGCAAATCATCATCAATTATTTTATTCGACTTAACCTTAGCCTAAGTTCATTCCAAGTATTCATATTTGTCATATATGCTCAACACTGTTCTCATGTTGCTTGAGTCTCAAACTAACATGTTTCCAGTCCCTTATTCCATCTAATGCTAGCAAGCGTTTACTTTGATTTGATCAGAACAATTTGGAGCAAAAACAAAAAACTTTGTCCACATGCTTAGAGTAAACCAACCATTTTCTATCAACCACTTCATCATTGCTTAATTTTCTCAGTAGTAAGCATATGAAAAATGTCTACCATTACTATCCGAGAGGAAAATACAGATCCAATTCTCTCACTAGCCTTTTTCAATTAAAATATCTCTACCCTTGTTATCATGATTTTCCCAAGTGCTAGAATAAAACACTATAAATTGAAGCTTGCACATCATCAATTGGATTTTCTGTTTCAGGCGAACACTGTAAATTTTCATGCTCTGTAACATTATCATAGACATCATCATCTTTATTTGAATTACCATTAGGTTGTTGGCGCTCTTGTTCTTCAATACTAGATGCATCTACTTCATGAGGATTATCATTGGGAACAACACTAATTGAAGATGAAAAGATAGATACTCCCAAACTTACAAACGCGATCACGTTCGTTTATACATACATACATATACATACATACATATACATATACATATACATATATACACACATATATATATAGGGGTGTGGGCTCTCCTGGCCATGGGCCCTAGGTGTTCGCACCCCGCACCTTGAAGGCCTTGTATATGTTACAACGATGTTATACGATAGTGGCATAGGTGATCTAACAAGTAACTGGTTCCCAACAAGTAGCTAGACGATGTGGACACTCTCAAATGCATTAATTTTATTAGCTAGTAATTTAGAAATATATCAAAGAAAATAAATTGTGTATAGTTTGGGGTTTTATGAAACTAGTACCTAAATCTTGGTGTTCTTTGAAAAAACACAAAAACCTAAGGACTTTTTGTATTAAATATGCGTTGAAACTGGGAAATTTGGTGAAATTTACTCAAATTTTAACAACCCACTTGGGTTCTATATAGTTTGAAACATGACTTATTTAGGCAACGATCATTTCTATCTAGTTTAAAACATGACATACTTAGGGAGGATTAATAATAGAAGCATTGAACAATGAACAACATGAGGTTCAAATTAGTATCAAATGATATGAAAAGCACTCAAATTGTGGCTATGAAATACTACCCATATAACATTGTTTTTCTATGTTGGTCTTTCCATGCAGGTGTGAAACATATAGCTGGAAATATGTTTGAGAGCATACCTAATGGAGATGCATTTTTCTTGAAGGTATATATGATGAACAACATACAACAACCGCTTCCATCTCCATAAATTCAATATTTAAATTAAGCTAAGATAGCATGGTGCACGGTTATAATCTTGGTGTAATTAAGTCAGTTTATCATATTATAGACCATAAACAAATGTTTCTTGCATATATCTGTAGTCGATCCTCCACCTGCAGAACGACGAGAACTGTATCAAGATCCTCAAGAACTGCCACCAAGCTCTCGGACAATGGCAAAGGTGATTGCTGTTGAGATTGTCCTCCCGGCGATCCCAGAGCCGGTCCCAATGGCACAATATCCGTTTCAGATGGACATGATCATGCTCAATAATTTCCTGGGAGGAAAGGAGAGGACGGAGCGGGAGTTCGCCAAACTAGCCATAGACTCTGGTTTCAGTGGTGCCTTGCGGACAACCTACATCTTCGCGAATTATTGGGCTCTTGAGTTCAACAAATAGCTCGCAAAATCATTTCAAGTTCATGTTTACTATGGACTGGATTGAGTGTATGGCTAACACTTTCAATACCATGCAAATGGGTCAAAACTTTTATATGGAACAATATATGCTGCATCTATAATATAATATAAGACAAAATTTTAAAAATATCATTGACAAGCTTCCATTTCAAAACATACCATTAACAAGTCCAAAAAATAATATCTTACAAGTAATTTTGTCTTAGAAATGTTATTTTTGTTAAGGTTTTAGGACATTTCAAAATAAATACGTTGTTTATTCTATAGCACTTAATGAAAGGCTGCGTACTTCATGAAAGACTGTTATTAGAACCATAACAACAAATAGGTTGTTCTCGTGGTTTGTTGACAAATAGCTCAACACAAACTAATTTATTGGTGACACTTAGCTAGACTACGAATACAAATATAGTTAAAATAATAATAACATTGACCTAGATGTAAGATTTGTTGGCAGATTGTGTGGTTGTTGGTGAAAGATAATTCACTTGTGATAATTACTTAGGTTATGTATTGCTGTAGCTAAGCTGTTGGTAATGTTGTGTCATGATGCAGTGGCATTCACTGCTCCGTCGCTTCGGCCGGTTTGAACCAGGGGTGAGAAATCAAGCGGCAGCAAATTTTTAGGCCATAAATTTTTTTATTATTTGAACTTTGTATCAAATTATTTTTCCGTAACTTCAGCCACGCCAGATAAGCCATTAGAAAACAATGCTGTCACGCAAATTAAATACCGTGATCTGGCAAGGATTTTGCACGGCCAAACGGTGTTTGTTGCCGCGCGCACGCACACTGTTCATAATTTGAATCCATCACCGTCTTTGAATCTGTCTCATTTTTCGCTTCCTAAATCTCCTAAAATTCCTTCGAATTCAAACCTACTTCCAAGAATATTCAAATATCACCCAACATTCTTTTGTTTGAAATCCTCAAATTTCCGTATCAAATTCAAATTCAAAATACCCTTCCAAATCTTACAACTATCCTTCAAAGTTCATGAAAAATGTCAGAGACCACTGTTTATTCGGTCCTCTTCCTTTCCTCCCCACAATGGCCCAGCTTCCTTCATCCCTTCCTTCTCTTTTCTGCAAGGTTCGGCCAAGGCTGCTTGACCTCATTAACTCCCTCCCCTCGTGGCCTCCACTGCACCCATGCTTGCCTATAAATCACAAGCCCTTTCGCCTTCTTCTCGGTCGTGACAACATCCTCCTTTTGCCTTGCTCGGGATGAACTTGAGGACTGTGAGCTCGCGCTGCCTTCTCCTCTTCCTTTCTTCCTTCCTTCTCTCTGTCGATCATGGCTTGATTCAATTTCTGGTCTCACTCAATCGAGCTTGGGTTCTTCAATGCGCCATCAACGATGAAATATGGTCGTGGCCTCTGTTTCTGTCACCAATGAGGGTAGCGGCTGCTTATTCCCTCTATATCATCCTCTCATCATGCCACACCTACTAAGCAAGTCGTTGCGAAGACGGTCGCCGCCGGTGAGCCTCTCCACGGTGGCCACGGCGAGAAATGTCGAAGTGATCTTTGTCACTCTTGCACAACCTCTAGTCAATACAAGCTACTCTTTAGATCTCCTTTCTCCACTTGTTGTGCCAACATGTACTCGCTCTTCCCAGGTTGCCACCATTCGCTAGAACAACTTCCTAGGTCATTGGCCTTCGTCGGCCATCAATTTTCGCCTAGCTCAACTCCCTCCTGTCCAATCCACATGGTGGCACGTCGGCCATGGCAGGCCACCCTTCGCCACCATGGCACAACCGGGTCGGGCAACTAGCTACGAGGGGCTAGCCACAGACGAAGCCCACAAGGCGGGCCGAGGTCGGGCCACCCCTCTCTCATTCTCTCTCGGCCAAAGCCCATTAAACAACCCACCATGCAGAGTCACTGCCGTCCTCATTCTCCATGTCGGCCTCAATCTCCTTGGGCCAAAGCTCGTCACCGACACAACGCCGTGACCACCAAATCCTCTCTGGCCGTGGACCCGGTCCAGCATAGACCCTCCTCTTTTCTCTCTCGACCCATGGGTCCCACTTCAGTCCCGAGGTTATTCTTGAGAATTCTCTTTTTGTAGAAAATCATTTAAAATTTAAGAATTCATATATCCCTATCAGTAAATTCGATTGGTTCCATTCAAGTCTCAATTATTTCTAAACTTGAGATCACTAATGAGTCTTGTCGATGTCGTAGATCGACACGCGAGGATCGGAGGACCCTCTTTTTGTTCGGCACGGGGAGCGGTGTATCCTGATTTAAACTCAGAAAGAATGAAATAATGCGGATGAGGCGGGAAGGAGAAGCTAAGATTGCGGAGACACGGGGTTTATACGGGTTCGGGCACCGGCGTGGTGTAATACCCTACTCCTGTTGGTATATAGTATGGGGCGTTGCCAAGAGCAAAGGGAACGCTCTACTCCTTTCGGAGTCGGTAGTGGATAAGAGATTGCTATGGGCTAGCTGAAGAGCGAGAACCTCCTGTTACGATGAAGAAGCCAAATTTGTTCTATGATGGACTTGGGTCTCCTTTTATATAAGAGAACACCACAGTAGTCCCAACTTTTCTCTACTTTACTCCACATTAGGGAGTGGTTTTGCTTTGTCTTGTCGAAGAAGCCATTCCATTCCTACTCTTTCATGTTTGCGTCATGGAAAGCGAAAAAGGGTCGTCGTCGTGGTAGCCATGCCGGCGACGTGATGATGGTTTACCTAGGTCAGACGGGACCCAAAGTCGGTGACCCATCTCGAGGTAGGTGCATTTGGCCTCTGCGCTCACACTCTCTCGCGCGGCCGGCCACATTAAATCATTGCGAGTATGGGGGGAGTGTGTGCGCAAGTGGCGGCGGCCCACCGCCGCGGTCTATCAAAGACTTTTAGCCCCCTTCGCCTCGTGATAGGCAAAAGGGGTGATGATGGGTGCAAGCGTGGCCCACCTCACATCGCATTGAATGCGGCGGCGACGCTCGGCTCCTCCTTTTGAGCATTAAATGGGATGGTTGGTAGTTGGACTCGCCCTCTCTCGAGAGAGGTGCATGATGAAGGATGGGGTCCTGGATGCTCCCGGACCACCGACCGGGGTCGGGTGACCCCGACCCGGCCCGGACCCAGCCGTTTGGGAGTATGGTGGCCTCCGGGCAGCCTCGGGCCAGCCCTTAAGGGCGGCCACGTGGCCGTCCGTGGCGAGACTTCAGCCTTTCGGGCATAACTTTGACGTTCCTTGATGGACAAGGCGTCTTCTTTTTCTCAAATGCCATAGCCCCGACATACCACTGACCCATATCACCGCGAACACTATTATTATTAATAATAATATTTTATTTTATGGCTTTTGAGTGGTCTACCTAATTGCACCATTAGTTAATAACAATAATATTTTTTACGGCTTTTGAGTGGTTTCCCTCTTTTCGTGCGTAGTCGACGATGAAAAAATTATTTCAAATGCGGATTTTGAAGACCTGAGGCAAGTCATCCTTTGACCATATTGCTGCTACTAGTTTATAAAATGTTTTGATTGCAAAACTGTATTTAATTGACATGTTAAATTGGGCTGACCTCAGTTCACGTGATGAACCGACGGACCTAGCAGTAGTTACATTATACCCTTAGGATGTGGAAATCCCCTGTATCATTGTCGCTATTATGTTACTTTGGAAACCATGCTCTTTGAGCGTGAGTTCCAAAGGCTCTTTTCCACTGACATATATTTGTTGATAAGGGAAAGCATTGTTTATCATGCTAGTCACAATGGCTAGTATCGTACAGTTTTCAAAATAAATATGTCATCATGACTCAAATGAAACCGTCTATAAAACAACCCAGCAATGAGTGTTTCACTTTGACATTTAAGGCTAAGAAAATCATTTAATTGCTGCAGTTTGTTGGGATCATATGCCCTATGAATTGGTAGCCATTTCTATTTGTTAAACAACAACAACCATCATTAAAAAACAACAAACATTCAGGCGACGGCTGACCATCATGATTCAATCGGATGCACATATTTAATTGGATGCACACACGCACCAGTGACCAATTGGATACATATTCTCGGGAAGAAGGATGAGGCACGGAGGATTCAGCGCTGCGCGGGAAGGCGAAGTTTCACGTGCGGGCGGAGGCATGCGCATGGGATGTGAAGGATGAAACAATTTGGCCTCAATGGCAGTTCACGCGTTACGAGAGCTAGGAAATAGCGTTGAGTCGTTTCACCGTGATGAAACTCTTCTCTCTCTCTCTCCAAGTTTTATGAAAAATTTGTTTTTCTGCTGATATGGTACTTATTTAATGTGCATGACATCCTCTATAATACTTCATTGTGACTAGCCTCAGGGAACAACACTCAGTGTTGGAAGAGTTTTGTGAGATAGACGTAATTCTGAAAATCCGCGATGGAAGAAGAGACGCTTTTTACTTGTATAGTTACAGTTGTCAAAACCCGCGATACTAAGTGAGACGCATTGTATTCACTTGAGACTGTGGCTAAGATGACAGAGAATTCATGGTTGTTGTCAAGACGACATCAGGGTGACATCCTGATGATGCACTCGTGAAACCCTGGGTATAAGACGTACTCGGTCATGATGACTCTGCATAGTCCGAGATGGACATATCTAGAGGGAATCTTTAATTACTTTGACTTAGGCGCTTGAGTGAAAACAGGAGCTTGGGTTTTGTACTGCTGGTACCGGCTTTGGGGTTGGTGGGAGAGAACAATATCGACAACAATCACCTTCCCATTTTCTGGGAGATCTAGCTTGGTGGCAGTTCGTGAAAATCTTGACGCACTCCTCGTCGTTCCGTAGGAGCATTGACTGCACATTTATTGAAGCAATATTGGATTTATGGTTTGTAATATGATAAATGACTAATTCCTTTCAACTATAAGGGCACTCCCAATGCTAGAAACCACCACAATTTCTATAGCTACAAGACTTCACTATTAGAAACCATTCCTCCCAATGCAAATAGTTTTCAGGAAAAAAGAGATTTAATAAGCATTCACATGTCCAGAACAAACGGAAAAGATCTTCTGGCAGCAAAAATATCATTCTAATCCCGGTCCGACCATCCCCTTCTCCTCCCCATCCCTCCTCTCCCTCCCATCCCCATCCCCTAGCCACCCTCTCCTCACAGCTCCACTACTGTCCCACTCCTTGTGACGCCTCCTCCTCCACCATCCCGTCCCAGCCCGCCACACCCTCTCTCCTCCCGCGCCTCCCTCCCTCCTCCTCCTCGTCGGCGCGGGAAGCGTGATGCGCTCGAGACAGCGGGCGCGCCCCCTCCTCCTCCCCACCACTCGCCGGCACGGGAGGCGGCCGGCGGCGGAAGCGGGCGACGCTCGAGGCGGCCGAGACACGGGAGGCCATTCGAGCTTGGTTTTCGGCAATATATTCTGAGGTCGCGATCGAGATCGCCAAAGCACAATGGAGTTAGAAGAAGAAGATTTAGGCAGGTTCAGGCCCTCTCGAGAAGTACCCTACTCTGTTTCGATTGGATTCGATCCGCCCAGGGAGTGTCTTCTATTGATCTCGTGATCTAAGCTGAAGGGCTAAAATTTGAATTCCTCTTGGAATATCCTCAAGGGGCCCACTTACCCCCTTATATAGTCTTGGGAGGAAGGGTTTACAAGTGGAAACCCTATCTTATTCCTAGTTGGTTTCCTCAATCTTACCAAAGTGACTATAGGCCGATTGCCTTATCTATCGAAACCTTGTAGTAACACCTAAGTCAAGTTCGGCTTACAGATATAGCGGGCACAATCTATCCCACCTCCAGGTCGGATAAGAAACTTGCCAAGTAGATACAGGTGCCACAATCTCCACAGTAGCCGAGTCCTTTTCGGTCGACGAGACAACTCGGCTGAGACCAAGCGGCACTCAACCAAAAATTTCTTTGACCAGTGCTTTTGGCGCCCCATTGATTCCATCATCTCTGCTGAATCTTCAGTGGCTCAAAAATTTGTGAAAGGGCTGAAAAAATTCTCAAAAATAAATATCTAGGTGCATCTCTGATGCACTAATTAAAGTGTAGCCCAGGCTATGTGATTAGTCAAAAATAGACTAAGCATATAGTCAAGAACTATATAAAAATTACTCTCATGTAGATGCCTAGCTCATGCTAAAGCAATCATAGAAATCTCATTACTCATCAAGTTCATACTCAAGCAGGTGAGATTTGCACAGAGTCATCTCGAACAAATAATTCAATCATCCCTCATGGGTAAAACCACTCGGTAAACTCTTGCTCGGCCGAGTGGATTCACTTGAAATGTCCGGAATAATAACTCAATCAGCCCTAGCGGGTAAAGCACTCGGTAAACTCATGCCTTATCCGAGTAGATACACCAAGTCATCTCGGAACAAATGTTTCAAGTCATCTCAGTCATGGGTGCAGAAATCAGTCGCTCGGTAGCTCATGCTTATCGAGAGTGGGAGTCCCTCCGAGTCATCCGGAAATTTGCCCAGTCATCTCGGAACAAATAATTCTCTTATAAATGCTTAGCTCAAGCTAAAGCGAGTTATAAAAAATCACATCACTCGGCAAGCTCATGCTTATCAGAGTAAGTTCGCCAAGTCGTCTCAGGAACAAACAATTTAATAACCCTTGTAGGTAAAGTTAATTCACTGGCAAACTCATGCTTATCAAGGTTGATTTGCTGAGTCATCCTAAGACAAATAGCTCAATCGACCCTCGTGGGCAAAAACACTCATAGCTCATGCTTATCAGTTAACTTATCAGAGTCATCTCGGGACAAATAATCTAATCAACCCTCGTGGGTAAAAACACTCGGCAAGCTCATGCTCATCCGGTTAACTTGTCCGAGTATCTCGGGACAAATAATTTTAGTCAACCCTCATGGGTAAAAAACACTCGGCAAGCTCATGCTCATCAGGTTAACTTGTCAAGTCATCTCGGGACAAATAATTTCATCAACCCTCATGGGTAAAAACACTCGGCAAGCTCATGCTCATCCGAGTTAACTTGCCAGAGTCATCTGGACAAATAATTTATCAACCCTCATGGGTAAACAAATTTTCGGTCATAAAAATACGACCAAATATTAAATAGCTCCTGCCATAATATTGGTCTTAATCTAAAAGATCTTCACCAAGGTGGAAAAATAGCATTGATATAATCATTTAATCAAATGCTTAGAAACCAAACAGTCTTTGTCATCGGGACTGACCATGAAAAGCTTAATTGTTTGTCACCTTTCAAATTGCATCGTGCCAACTTCTCATGAAGTTCATAAACCATGGTATGAAAGGATTTTAAAGGTATGGGCTATGTAACACGTGCATATTGCCGGGGCAAATCTGCTTAAGTCCATCCACTTAAGTCCCTAAGGACACGTGTCAAGCCACACCTTAGGCCGACAGTCTCATGGGCTCGGCCCAATCACGAGACGACTGCAAAAACCCTCATGTCTTTTAGAAGCCTCGAGGTCGTCCCCGCACTTCATCTAATCATCTTGGTCTCTTTATGCCTCCGTGTGAACTTGTAGGTATCTAGCTTATTTATGTTTAAAGCCTTGACCCAGTCTTCATAGAAAATTTCTTAAGTAATTTTCGTCCGAACATCACCAAGCCTAAAACTTGATTAGATCATCAAAAATTCTGAGTCCTTATCTATGAACTCGAATCAAAACAATAAACAATGATAAACTAAATATAAACAAGTTATCAAAGAAAACCATGCTTTATTGACACGTATGTGACCCCATTTATCAACTCAAGTCATCTTGCTTGAGGTTGTGATCCAAGACTTTATAAAACTTACGGCAATTTAAGCATAGTATCGTCGAAGATGTTCAATATTCCAGGTTCTCCACCATAGATCCATCTTCGCTCTTTAGTCGAAATGCTCTGGCGAGTCACCTCAGCAATTATGTATGGTCCCTCCCATAGTGGAGATAATTTGTAATGGTCCTTGATGGTGTTGGATCAAGGAAGATTTTCTTCGTTTTTGGCTCGCCTTGTCCCGCTTGGCTATCTTCTTTGTAGGAATTTCACCCTCTTCGGATGTTGATGTAGCGGTCAGTTTCTTCACAGCCACGTGATCTCACAAGATTGGACCATATTGCAGCTTTCTTTGTCGCGAGGTAAAGGCTTGCTGACGTCATGGGGAGTGATGAGCCGTTAGGGCCGGGCGTCTTCATGCATAGTAAATGTAGTGTAGTATCGCTATGAACTTGGCGAGTGCGGGCCTTCCGTGATCGCGTGGTAGGCCGTCTTGAAGTCGACCACCAGAGGTGGTATTCTCATTCGAAATCTCGCGAACTCTGAGGTGTTGGAAGGGCGACGTGCTGAGTGGTGTGGGCGCGGCCGGGATCACTCGTGGAAGGTGAGCTTGTCTTCAACTTAGTTCTCGGGATTTGTATCTCATCCGGGGTTTTGACGAATAGGAGATTGAGGACCTGCGCCCCATCGATGAGGGCGCTTGACTCGATGTTACGAACCACCGGTCAAGTACCAAGGGATCGCCTGGTGAACCACTCGGTCGGGATGATCGGCGATTAGCGTGATGGCCACCTCCGACCATCGTAGGTTGTGGGACTTCGGGTTGTGTCGCATTGACCTCGCGGTCCATCGGCTTTTGCCTCTTGGACTCATAAGGCTGCACGGCTGAAAGATGTGATTCGGCTCGCCCACGTGGTCTTGAAAAGGCTTCAAATTTCGATCGGGTTGTTCTTCTTGGTTCCCGATGGACCGGTTTCATTAGTTGGCTTCTTGTTCAACCGTGCGCATATTGCTCTGCGAATTGCTTGTAGATTATGCGTGCAGGCGATTCATGATCGTTCATGATCGCGTCGTAGGCATAACTCGAGGACGACATTGAGAGTTGGATGTTGTGGCAACAGGTCTTGTGCGGCGCTTGCGGTCTTTGGGCCTGATTGTTGTTGCCGTTATCCTTCTTAGGATGCGGCTTCCTCCCGATTGCTTATTCTCGTCCCTCTGTCGGGCGGTCTTGGCGTGCCGCCTTGATTGCATCGTTGGACTTGGCGAGGAGTTCGCCGTCTCGAACATTTGCTTCACCGTCTTCGGTGGTTTGCGCCCAGAACTTCCCGATGAGCAGCTCATCACGGGTTCTCCTTACGGAAGGCGGCGATGATGATGTCATCGGTGATGTTCGGGATCTTGTTGCGCTTCTCGGAGAAACGACGAATATAATCCTTCAGGGGCTCGTCCGAAGCCTGGATGACGTTGTAAAGGTCAAAGTGTGTGCCGGGCCTCTTGAAGGTTCCTTGGAAGTTGGCGATAGTGGTCCTCGGCTCGCTCCACGAGGCGGGTTGAGCCTCTTGGCGAGCTCGTGAGCCAATTCTGGTGAGTTTGCGAGGCCACGGGCGGGTAATGGCCATAGCCTTGTTGTCGCCACGCCAGCGCGGATGGCGAGGTATACGGTTGCCAAGATTCGGGGTCGGTCTTACGGTCGTACCTTTCAATCCTCGTAGGCTTGAAGCCACTCGGCCAGGTGCACTCGGCGAAGTTCCAAGTGAAAGGAGGCCCTCCGTCGTCGCCGTTATCGGGTGATCCCCTCCGATCTTCGAGTGCGTCTGTCGCTCTGGTGCGACGATCGAGACTTCCAGATCACTCGGCGGGGTCTTCGGTTGAGCTGGTTGGATAGGCTGAACCCCATTGCGAGCGGGCTCGGTGGTGGACGGGTGGACGTCAGTGTCGTTTGTCGTGGGAGTCGGCCGTGCACTCTGGTACTTCAGCGTGGACTCGCGGGTGGGCCTCTTGGCACAGTGTGGCCGAAATGGCTCGGGCCTCCTATAGTCTCCCCGGTGGAAGGCGGCTCTTGTGCGGCGTTTGGCCACGGTCAGTCGGTCTTCGTCTGCAAGTGGTGAGATGGCCGTTCGCCGTGGCGGCGACGATAGTCTTGATCTTGTCGAGTATTGGAGTCACGTTGGCGGAGCGTCTCTATGGTGTCCAAGAGCGTGAGTGCGGCAACGGTCTGCCCATGTGCCTGAAGATATTGGTGTTGCGAACCCGTGTTTGGAGTATGGCCTCACAGGCGGTCGTCAGTGCACGTAGATCCCGCTTCCTCTTGACCTCGTCCTTGCGTTGTTTCTCCTCTTGGTGTCTTGCGCTCGAGCTCCACCACAGCTCGCTCTTCTTGACAAGCCTTCGGCCATGGTGAGTCGGACTCGTCAGGCTCGGCCATGAGGAACGTCGAAGCACTTCGGCTCGTAGTCCATGCGGCGGTCGGAGTTGTTGGCTTCGTCGGAAGGGATGCCGTAGAGGTTGTCGAAGCCGGCGGAGCCGGAGTATCCTTTGAGCTCGAAGATGAACAAGAGCCAAAGGAGGACGGGAGGATGGCGACCTCCCTCCCAGACACAGTAACCGGATCTGGATCGTTCCGGTCAGTGGAGCTTAGGGGGATCAGGCTCTTAGGTGGTTCCTCGCCAAGCTCGGGAGAGCACTGTTTGTAGATCTTGGCGACGTTTGAACCCAAGCGGCAGAGAAGGTCTTACTGCAGTAGATTGCTTCCGTCGGGAGGCAAGAAGATTGGCGCGAGATCTCGGCGGCATTCGGTAATCCGAATGGCGCCGGTGAAATCCGTCGTCGGAGAAGGTGGATCGCATCTTGGTCTTCAAGATGTTGTCGAAGATCTCGTGGCTATTGGAGAGCCGGAACGGCGCCGAGTAAGTTGTTCCCTCAGGTTGGTTGAATCAGTCCCGGGGGAGGAGTCGGCGAGCGAGATTGGCGGCGAAGTCGCCGAGTCTTGAAGGAGATCCCATCACGCTTGTGGCGAGATTGTTGAAGAAGTCTCGGCGCGGCCCCTACAGCGCGCAAGCGCCGAAACTTGGTTTCGGCAATATATTCTGGGGTCGCAATCGAGATCAAGCACAATGGGTTAGAAGAAGATTTAGACAGTTCGGGCCTCTCGAGAGGTAGCCTACTCCTGTTTGGTGGATTCGATCCATGGAGTGTCTTTATTGATCTCGTGATCTAATAAGGGCTAAAAATTGAATTCCTCTTGGAATATCCCTCAAGGGCGCCCAACACCCACCTTATATAGTCTTGGGAGGAAGGTTTACAAGTGGAAACCTATCTTATTCTAAGTTTCCTCAATCTTACCAAACCGTGACTATAGGCCGATTGCCTTCTCTATGAAGCGCGTAACACCTAAGTCAAGTTCGGCTTCGATATAGCAGAAATCCATCCACCTCCAGTCGGATAAGCTTGCCAAGTAGATACCCGTTGCCACAATCTCCACAGGGCGGCCTAGCACGGATGCGGCGGCGCGGGCCGGCCGCGACGCGCGAGCTCCGCTTTCCCGGTTGTGCGCACAGGATCCATAGAAACGAAGCTTTTCTTCCCAACGCTGGTTTCCATAGCTTCATTGCGCGTGAATACTTCGTTTCTAAGATAGAAACGTTCTATGTTTTTCTTCTCTCTCCTCCTTAAACGTTCTATGTTTGGGAATGCTTTAACACATATTTTTGGGATCGGTGTGGGCCGACCCATGGTTAATTCTTAACCCAGCCTTATTCAACCAAATAAAACAATTAACTTTCACATACGAGAAATTTTTATCTTTAGATACTAAAATTTTACTTAAAAGTTTTGTTGTACTTGAGATACATAATATCCGTAGATACAAGTTAAATATTAGAAAATAATATGTATCTCCTAATGCATTTTAAAGGATGAAAAACTATTCTTGGCAATATTGATTCATTGAAACGTGAAACTTAGTTTATTTAATTGAGGAGTGGACCATCAAGTTCCTGTGGATCGGTTTGTGCTGCCCCTAGCTAGTTTGAGTCTACATTTTTCTGTAATAATGGAGCATTGGTTTGCACAACTAACAACTTGAGTGAGTACTATATAGATGTTTTCGAAGGTAAGACAATAGGAATTTTTTGCGAGCACTTTGTTATATATTATAAAAATTGAAGATGATTATGTACTCATCAATCCTTCGTACGTCGTCACACACATTTCAGATCGAACCCGCAGCAGTCCATCGATCCCGTGACAGTCCATTTTCATCTGTTGTCGCCAGGTCACGTTTTCCGCGTAGTCCAGATGGATCAGAGCCTTTGTCAGATCGCGTTCCCTCGTTGCTCAATCCATCTCAATCTCTCGGCAACACGCGATTCGCACTGCACGGCTTCACTTTCCAAACGCAGATTAATTTCTCCCAAATGTTTCCTTTCTAATCCAATATTCCAAACGTAGCCCAGTCCTTCGAGCCTTTCCCACGCATACGCCTCCGAATCGAACGTGTTGGTAGAGATTATAGGAATTCCATGAATTCTATATAATTTTTAATCATATTGATTGTTTTCGCAGTCGAAAACATGATAGCCAATCTATTAATACGTTCTGGCGTATGCTCGGCTCGTAAGGGCAAAGCGGCGTCCGACGTCTCCACCACAACCCGGACGACCTGCCCTCGGTGTACTACAATCCGGGCATGCACAAGCGCCTCATCGATTACTCAACGATGACAATAGAGATCCATGGGCCAGTTTGATTCGAGCGCCCATGACCTTGAGTGAAATCGTCATGAGGGTGGGAGGGCAGACATCACGGTGATGGATGGGCGATAGCGTGATCGACACGACTAGTACTCCTAGTCTCGCCGAGATTCGAGTGAGAGCACGGGGGTCGACCCGGCCATACGGTCACCGCGACCCCTACGGTCCCGGATGGCGGCATTACAGGTTATTTTGTTTTACTCGTCGTCCATTGATTTTTACAAATGTTTGATTTGTATTTATCATTGGGATGCAATTAATAATGTAGGCCCGAGTTAGATAAAGAAAGGAGGCTACGGGAGGGATGCGGCGGGCGCATTAGATCCAGCTAATGGAGGTACAGCGGACAACAGCCCCGAATGCGGCAGTTCTATCAATACATGCAGATTCTTTCTTAGAACATGGGTCGACCTCCGCCTTTACCAACGGTGTTGCTGCATCTACCAGTTGTTATGGCCACTCCGCCTCTTATGGACACTCTCGTGAGTCACCTAAGAACATTATAGTTTCATTTCATATAGCATAACATTGTAGTTTTATTTTACATGCATTCTTCTTTCCATTGTCTTTGTATACCTCGTCGGCATCGAATGTTGGGCCTCGGAATGTGGATTTGTCGTTGGCGCACCGTAAGCCACCAACTATGTAAGCACCCTATCTAGATTTGTGGATGTGGATATTGTGAAACTACTAGAGAACAAGTTCCTTGCATGTGAAACTAAGCACCCTATCTCGATTTGTGGTTTTGGATGGTGTGTACTTGTGCTTTGAGTTAAATTATGATTGGATGATTGTTCTAATATATTTTTGTGATGGTCCTTGTGATATTGAGGTGACATATTATGGTCCTGTGATGATTCTTATGATATATTTGTTATGCCCGTGATGATTACTACGAATTACGCTGTGATGATGATTGTGGAATGCTTGTGATGATACTTGTGGAATGCCTATGATAATTACGTATTTGTGATGAGTTACGGAAAGGATTAAATACAATAGAGGTCGGGATGCCTATTTGCCTAGTGTAGCACTCGACATTCGGAGCCTTTGATGAGTGCTACCATTTTTTGCCAAGTGCTGTCTTATTTTGCCAAGTGCCTAGCACTCGACAAACAGAAGAGACTTTGCCGAGTGCTTGGCGCTCGGCAAAATAATAAATGTTTGCCGAGTGCCGGACACTCAGCAAATAGAAGAGACTTTGCCGAGTGTGTGGCGCTCGGCAAAATAATAAATGTTTGTCGAGTGCCCGGCACTCGGCACAGAGAAACTTCTGCTGAGTGCCGGCCCTCAGCAAGCGTTTACTACTTTGCCGAGTATCTTGTACTCGGTAAAGAGTTTGTCGAGCGCCCGTAGCTTAGCACTCGACAAATAGGTTTTGTTGACTTCTTGTTTGCCGATAGATGTTTGCCGAGTGCTGTCCTCAACAAATCTTTTGCTGAGTGTAATGATTGTTTCGAGTGTGGTGGATACTAGGCAAAGATTCTGGTAGTGTTACAACACAATATTGAAACCGAGTCATGGTTTCATATTATATGCAGACATGAGAACGGCAGACAAGGACGGCAACGACGACTTCGGCCAGTCCACGCGCTGTTCATCGAACGCGCCCAGACTATCCACGTACGGCAGCTGCAGCCCAGCTCAGTGTCATGCCCAGCCTTCTATCTCCTAGGCCCGCCTAGCTACCGCTGCCCGCAGCAGGTCGACGACAATGCCCTGGTGAGGAGACGACGCAACATGGGACAGCCGATCCAAGCATAGCCGGTGCCAAGAACCATCCTGATGAAGGCAAAGTGCCACGGTTAAGTCTTATATCTGTGACTTGGTGAATTTCTTTTACCTTTATTCGTGTTTATGATTTGTGGTTTTCGCGAGTTTGCTAAGTAAAAAAGCGGTGTTGACAATAAAGAAGAGGAATGGATTGTGGAGAAGGAATTCAATGACAGGATGGAGCAATTTAGTTTGAGAAACTAATACGATATTCTTTCTCATATGTTTATCTCCCATAATAGAATTTATCTTCTTTCGCATATGTTGATTCTCCCTTGATAAAATTTGTTTGGATCCAGCAGTGCATACATATAAATAACGTGTTCCTTGCTGTAAGAGAAGTTTTATGGTGTTTGCGAGGTATGCAGAGATACTAACAGGTGAAGCCATGTTCACCGTTAATTAAAAGAGGAGTAAGGTATAAAATAAAATTATATAAATAATGACGATAGAGTAATTAACTAGTAAATATGAGCATTTTTAAGTGATTATATCTGCCTAAATCTAATCAAGTATATACTTAGTAAACAACTTAAATCGTCTCGATCAGTGGTTTGTTCGATCTATTGGACAAAGAAAAAAACAAATGAAGATCAGTTTTTCTCCCTCGATGGTTTGTTCGATCTATTGAGCACAAGAAAAAAATGAAGATCAACCTTTTCTCTTCCCCTTCCCTCGTTCTTTCTCCAGAAGGAGATTAAAGGGAGAAGCATAGACATGGTGAGAAAGCTTACGAAGATCTAGTTGACAACCATACACAAGCACATAGAGTATGATTTACTATCACTACTACAAAAATAATTTTTGCGTGTGGGTCGAAAAACATCTTCCTATGCGGAAGGATAGCCCGCACGCACAAAAAGGTCTGGGAAAATTAACTTTTCATATGCGGGCGGCCTAACCACACGGAAAGATCTATTATCCCGTACGGTCGCCTTAAGTGCCCGCACGAGAATATGTATTATCCCGTGCAAGCCACTTAATATAATCGTACGGGATAATAGATCTTTCCATGCAGTTCTTTAAGTTGATCGCACAAGAAGATAGATATATGTGATATTTTATGTGTTAGCATTTTGTTTGGGAATACTCTCTCTAAATGATACGCATCATATTAAGGTAGTTAGTCATATATATTAAGCTAGAAAACACATTATTATATTAAAAGATATATGTATGCATACACATATATACATGTTATCGTCTTGCATTTTAAAATAATTCGAAAGCACATAAAATATATGTCTCTCCAAAATGTTTGGTCTACATATGATCTCTTTCCAACTCTCTAAGTCGTTTGAATGTATCCTCCATTGCAAGTTGGCTCTCCGGATCATAGAAATCGCCCCAATGGTTATAGACATCACAGCGGATGAAGCGGCAAATATCTGCATACAAGTTGAGTATGATTTGATTGTTGAACTGGTTCACTACAACTGGAATGGACGAGATCTGTTTAAGAAGAAATACACATTGATAGTTAGGAAAATTTTCCAAGATCTTAATGTGTAAAAAGATATTTTTAGACTTACTTCTTCAAACTTTGTAGTGTATCTCGTTGATTCTAAGCATCTCGCACACGTAGTATCCACATAAGTTAGTGCTGGTGGTTGCTTAAAAACTTGTGTTGAATCAAACGTATACGTTAATATTTTGAATTAAACAAGTATAAAAATGTCAGTATAGTAGACATGTAATTACCGGCCATTGTGTCTTCACGAGAAGCTTCTTCCTTTGTGGATTATTGATTGGTCCGTCATGGTCTATGTAATATTTGTGTGCTCTATGTAGACAAAATAATTGTTAGTCAATTGTGTCTTTGAGAGCAGAACAACCAATACTTATTAAATGGTGCATAATAGTACTTACAAATTCAATAAAATGAGAAATTTTTGAATGTATCTTCGACGTAGTGTGCCGAGATCCGGCCGATGCGGCCAAGTGGTCCCGCGGATTGTCGGGACGCACTCGAACCTCTTATTTTATTTGAAGGAATGTATAGCATAGCCCATATTTCCCTTTAAACACAATGAGACGTTCGACGCTCAGAGAAGATTATTGAAGACATTCTTTGGGCCTTTAGACGCCGAGTCAACTTCACTGCTGAGATGTACCGTCAAACCACTCGAGGCGGGGACCGGATGTTACACATTCGGAGACTTGACAAAATGGCTAAAGATCTACAACATCTCAAATATCCTTAACTCTTACTCATGAGAATCTAGCTCCCAGGATGTGCGCTAGATTCCCACTTTTATCTTAAGCATGGATATACATAGCGAATACACTTAAGCTGAAAGGAATTTAAAGATCTACATCACATTAATAATTATATAGGTCGACCGGCCAAATAAATACATCAGAGAACAGCGGAAGCTTGACTACCCATTCACAAGCACACCGACTAGGGATTTACCCTATTAAGTTTAATCCTAGAAGAAGCAGTCGATTACCCGCATTACTCAAAAACTAAGTCTAAGACCTGCAATCAAAGTGGATATTCTAGTGGCAAGAGTCAATACATTATTAGAAATAATATCTTGGCAAACACCAAGACAAGCCTAACATTCTACATGTAGGGCTTATAATCAAGGAAGGCATCCTATGGTTCATTTAGTACAAAGCAAGTTTTATTTGCATATAACACTTTCAAATCAGTTTTGCTTTCAAATGTAATTTCAGCAAGCAAGTTCTTAGCATATGGGCTTCAAAGTAGTCATTAATTATGTTTAAATATACACCTCATTACCATCCATGGCAGCAAGGAGATCTTCCACAAAACTCAACATAATTTAAAGGTAAATTTCAGCATTTACAAGAATAAACATAAGTCTATACTCAATACATATCCACACGCCGCTCATGACCGTGAGCATGGCTAATCGATTAGTTTTTACTGCGAGTTTTTACACTTTACCCACATGATATGAATCTCTCACTTGAAGTGAAGCGCTCTAGTTTTGCTCGTACTCGTCGGTACCACCATACTCTACACATTGAGTACGACTAGAGGTCACAACGAAGCCTTTACACTACTTAATCTCTAGCCTTGCACCAAACGATACGTGTTCTCTCATCCTACGCATACTAGAAAATATAACCTAGAACCGTTAAGTGGTGGTCCCACGCCTTAACTTAACGCCGTGGTAGCGGACATGACAAGAACCCACCCACGTGGCACAATATCATTGTATTGGACAGACTTAGTCGCTTAAACTATCACATCGGGGTAAATAGAAAGTTCCTCGGGTTATTCGAACCCATACACACCGGCCTACCTTAGTGCAAGGCTAGGTGCTAAGTAGATTAGTTAGTTTATGTCATCTCATACTAACACATGTGGTTATACGTATACGAAATGAACTGACATTGAGTGACATTGAGTGAAGTCCTTAGGTCGGTTTGGGCACACTCTCCCCTTATTAGCATACAAATACATCAATCGCATGCCACTTGATGCCCAAACCTAAAATCCATGTTTTTCACCATTTTATTTGTCAAAATCACAAGTATTCAAGTTCTGTCCAGATTATTTAAAAATAAATTTTCATGTTTGTAATGAGCCCGTAATGTGAGGAAAATCATTTTAAGCATGGCTAAGCATTATAGTACTTTAGTGATATCAAAACTTATGATATAAGGTGGTATAGTCATATTTTTCCTAAGGTTAGGAATGAGGGATATGAACATATGTGGGGTTAAGGTGATAATACAAGTAATAGGAGTTGTCTAACATGTTTAGCAAAATTTTAATTTATTAGTGTACAATCGACATGCAAGATTTGTAAACATTTTCAATAACCTCCGAAACATTGGTTCAAAGTGTTCAAAGAGAGAGGAGGTGGAACTTGCCTTGTAACTGAAAAATGTCAGCACCTAAATCATTTCTTCACCGCTTAAGCAATTATCTATAAAAAGTATACGTTATGCAATTAAATGCCGAAATATGTGAAAAATCCAAAATGCTCTAAAATGAATTTAGGTGAAATAATTTCTAATTTATCTTATTCCATTTAGGGGTTATGAATTTTAGAAGTTTTATCGGGACGTAGCGGTATAGGGTTAGGATGATGTTTGGACAATGTTCCTATAATTTGATTCTTACTAATTTGACTTCACAGAGATCAAGGGTTATATTTTCTAAGACCAACACAATTGGTTTCACAATTTTTGGTGTTATTATGAATTTCCTATGGGTTTTACAATTTTTAACGTGTTCTAGGTACATAGTCTCTACACATATATGGCTTTAGAGGTTTTATTTTCAGAGCATGTTCTATTTGCTAGAGGTGTATAAGAATGAATAATTTAGCTAACAAATTTAATCTTAGTTCATAATTTTAGAGTTTATATTATCCTACCATATATTTTGTAAGCTAGAGAGGGTTCTAAGTTAGTTTCTTAACATATTAACCTAGGAATTGATATATGAGCTAGGTGTGCCTAGTTTTGGTGGTTAGGGATGAAACTTATGGTCTCTCTCGGTCCAACAAGCTTTAACTGGATTTACTTGGAGCTAAAGTGTGTGTATATATATATATATTCATTCATATATATAGTACTTAACTACTTTTATTAGGACCTAGGTTTTCTTTGTAGGGTTTACTAACATATTTGGCATATGAGTGACCATACTTTATTTTACCTAATGAAAGATCATTAGTTGTTGGTCCTATATAAACTTGGTTCACTCAAAAGGATTAAAAATGTTCTACAAATTTTACAAATTGAAGTGTACTCTAAGTTGGTTATTCCTTATATAAGTATTTAAGTGATATTACTATACAGTAAGCATATATTTTTATTTTATAATTTTAAATTATATGTTTGATGATTCTACAGAACTTGAGTTTACTTAAAAAAATTAAAATGAATTTTATATAAATCCCTACATTTCAGCCTACCTATAATTCATTATTTTATTGCCAATAATTTTAAAGGTACTTTGGTACAAGGTAACCATATGTTTTTATTTTTCCTAAATAGAGAGTGTAAGTTGATGCATCTATAGAATTTGAGTTTGTCCTAAAATAAGTTAAATTGAATTTTCTATGCATTTTACAAATTTGAGCAAGCCCTAGGTGTGATTTTCCTTATCTGAATTTTTCAGACAAAATTTGCATGTGAGTGCCAAGTTTTATAATTCTAAATTAAAGTTCATCATTTGATGAGTTCACGAAAATTTGTTCCATCTCAAAATGAGTTAAATTGGATTTTATATGGATTTTTCAAGTTGGTCAAATTTTACATTTGAAAAGATATTGTTTTAGCTAATTTCTTTTACATTTTCAATTTAGAAATCCATGGGGTCAGAGGTCGAGTCTGGCTATTTTGCAATGAAGCCCCTGGAATTTTAGAAATGGAACCCAAGGTCCTCCACACGTGGTAAATGAAAACTTCATTAAGAGTCCACAGTTTTAGTTTATTTAAGACGTCGGGTTGGACGGCTCAGCGAGATGGTCCCAATTCCTCGTCTTGGAAAAGACGAGCTTTCGGACCGTTTTGGTCCTTGGGCTGAAGGAGTAGTAGGACGTCCATATGGAGTAGAGCGGGGCCCATCCTCTAGGTGATGGAGTACGCATGACCAATTGGGATGACAGGCGATGGTTGCGACTTGTCGGATCGACGGTCCGGCTAGATCATCGCCGCGTCCTCCATTTGTGGGCAACATCATGGCAAGGGGCTCGACGTCGACAAGCAAGGCATCTTCCAACAAGTAATCATCGGCGTCCATCCGGTTGGCGGCGACATCGCTCCTTCCGATCAAACGTTGAAGACGATGGTGCAATTCCTTTGCCCTTTCCACCATGGGAGAAATTTTCGAGATTTTGGCTAGATGGAGAGTTGACGGGGTTTTTGATATGGAAAATGGCGAGATTGGTTGAGTATTTATAAGGGAGTCACGGGTCCCAAAATCCAAACGACATTGGACCAAGCCTAACATGTGGGGATTGGAGTTCTAAAGAGATTAGAAAAATTGGGGACAAATTGGAATCGAATTTGGTTGGCCAGAACAGGTTCGCGAACCCTTCTTGGGCCCGATTCATCTCAATTCTGCAGGGATAAAATTTGAACCTAATGGGATAAGGAAAAGGTAGGTCCAGCTACGGATGAACTAGAGCACTCGGGCAAAGCTTCTAGATCAATCAAGTCTATCGCATCTACCTCGGATTCTAAATTATCAATGGGATCAAGAAAAACTTTTAAGCGATGACCATTAACCTTAAAAATGTTACCTTCGTTATTTTGGAGTGTGATTGCCCCATGTGTTGACGAGTTGATGACGGTGAACGGTCCTTCCCACTTGCTTGAAGTTTTCCATGCCCGAATAGCTTGACCACGGAATTAAAGAGTAATACCTTGTCCCGAGGCTTGAACTCCTTGACTTGTTTCTCTTGTCGTGCCGTCGTTTCGTTCATTCCTTGTAAGTCATGACATTATGGTAGGCCTTGTCTCTCCATTCTTCTAACTCCAAAAGTTGCATCTTTCTACGGGCTCAGGCTTGATGAAAGTCCATGTTCCACTTCTAGATGCCCAGTAAGCCCTATGCTCCAACTCGTAGGTAGATGGCATGTTTTTCCATAAATGAGTTGATAGGGTGACATGCCGAGGGCGTCTTATACGTAGTCTGATATGACCAAAGTGCATCGAGGTAGCTTCAACTTTCATGATTTCCCATCTCATGAACAGGTCTTCTATAGAATATTCTTGATCGCTTGTTAGATGTTTATGCTTGACCACCGGTGTGAGGATGACATGGAGTTGCTATGTTGTCTTTGGGCTCCAAGCTCCTTCAAGAAGTTTCGAAAAGTCTTATCTAGGAAATGAGATCCTCCGTCATTTATCACCATCCTTGGCGTTCCATGCTGCGAGACGATGATCTCATGAAACATCTTTCGGCATGCTTGGCATCGGCATTTCGGCAAGGCATTGCTTCTACCCACTTGGACACGTAATCAACACCACCGGGATATACTCGCAATTATAGGACCTTGGGAAGGGTCCCATGAAGTTAATACCCCATACATCAAAAAGTTCCACTTGAATATTGTATGTAAGAGGCATTGCATCTCGAGCGGTGATCTCGCCATGTTTGTGGCATTTGTGACACATCCGAATGAACTCCTTGGTGTCATCTTACATGGTTGGCCACAAAAACCCACTTTGCCGATTTTGGCCTCTGTCGGAATGCACGATAGTGCCTCCGTCACGGGGCCGCATGACATTTCTCTATAATTTGGGTGGCTTGGCGATCGAGATGCATCTTTTAACAGTCCATCGAACACACTCTATAAAAGTACGGTTCCTCCCACAAGTGACGTTGACTCTCATAGATGATTTTTATTTTGTTTTCTCTGGCGGGACATATCCAAGTGACTATAAAGTTCACTATGTCCGCATACCAGGACTAGAGTCCATCACTTTAAGCGCATGTCGTCTCGTAAAAGTCATTAATGGGCGGTTCACGCACGTTAGTATAATGCATACGAGACAAATGGTGCTACAATTCTCTACTCCTTTTTATCTTTAATTTCAATATCGAATTCTTGGAGCAAGAGAATCCATCGATTAGCCTTGGTTTAGCATCTTTCTTAGTGAGCGGGTATTTTAAGGCGGCATGATCGGTGTATATTATTACCTTGGCTTCAACTAAGTAGGATCTAAACTTATCAATAGCAAAAACCATAGGCGGGAGCTCTTTTTCGGTGGTAGCATAATTAAGTTGGGCTCCGAGTTAAGGTTTTGCTAGCATAGGCTATTGCATTGTGCTTTTTCTCCTTGGTTGCCAAGGACTTTGCTCCTACAACATAGTCTTTAAGGATGTTATAGGAGCTCCAAAATTATAGGAGCAGAGATGAGTGCCTCTTTAAAGATGTTAAAGCAAAAGATGTTAAAGGAGCGCAAACAATCATCATTGAAGTCGGAGGGAGCATCTTTGGCTAATGGTTTGTGAGGGTTCTAGCGATTTGAGAGAAATCCTTAATGAACTGCAATAGAACCCATGATCCAGGAAGCTAAGAATTCCCTTGACATTGATAGGAGGTGGAAGTTTTTGATAACATTAATTTTGGCTTTGTCGACTTCTATCCCTCTCTTGGACACAAGGTGCCCAAGAACGATGCCTTCACGAACCATAAAATGACATTTTCCCAATTAAGCACCAGGTCCTTCTCTTGGCATCTTTGTAAGACCTTGTCTAGATTCTCAAGACAATGATCGAAAGTTTTTCCACAAAAGGAGAAATCGTCCATGAAAACTTCCATGATTTGCTCAATCATGTATGAGAAAATAGACATCATACACCTTTCGAATGATGCGGGTGCATTACACAACCCGAACGACATCCCGTGATAGGCATACGTTCCATAGAGGCATGTTAATGTGGTCTTACTCGATCATCGGGATGGATGGGAATTTGATGATAGCGGAATAGCCATCAAGGAAACAAAAGAAAGAGTGATTCGCTAACCGTTCCAACATCTCATCGATCAAAGGAAGTGGGAAGTGATCTTTCTTTGTTGCCTTGTTAAGATTTCGATAATCTATGCACATCCTCCATCCCGTGTCGATCACGTTGCGGAATTAATTCATTTTGGGAATTGGCGTGACCATCATTCCTCCTTCTTTGGCACTACACGGATGGGCTAACCCACTCACTATAGGGAAAAGGAGTTTCAAGACCTTCTTCACCACTTCTCTCATTGCATTATTTAACCTCCTTCGAGGCTCCCTAGAAGGTGTAAGACTTGGATCAGTAGGGATGCGATGTGTACAGAGATTGGGGTTGATTCCCTTGAGGTCTTGCAGTGAGTAGCCTAGAACGGATCGATGCTTTTCTAAAATAGAGATGAGTTTCGAAGTTTCAACCTCGAAAAGCTTGTCCCGATGATGATAGGCGATTCCGCATCTCCATGAATAAAAGCATATCGAAGGCCAGAAGGTAGAGATTTGAGCTCTATCGGAGGTCGTGATGGTGGTTCTGACATGGGTAGCTCAATTGTCTCTCCAGAGTCGTGTGATTCTTGAGTAAAAGGTGAGCTTGATGGACTCGGGGATTCAAAGGGAGAAACCTCCAAAACTTCCTTGAGAGCTCATACTCGGGTGAGGGCTCACTTGTGGAATTCATAGCTCGGGTATAGGGCGAGAATGAGTCCCTCCCGAGTTTGATATTGAGGACCCTTTGTCACATACCCGATTATAGGATCAACGAAATTTTGTCCAAACAAAATAAAAGTAAGGTCTCTCAATTTTGTGAACCAAAACATTTCATTCTAACTTGGGTTAAGGAACTTCAACCTATTCGCATGATTTAAGTTTGAGAACCAAAATTTTCTTTTACGGTTAGGTGAGACCAACCTAGACCTTTGCATGATAACCTAAATTTTGGAACAAATTAAAAACTTTTTCATTTATAACCTACGACAAAAATGCAAACTCATGTGAAAGCATGCATACCATCATTTGCATGTTTTGACTTGAGTCATTCATGTGTATTTGGATTTTCGAGACGTATTTCATTATAGGTCATATAAGCATTGCCTAAACGATTTAAATTTATAGAGCGAGCCTACACTAGCCTTGAATAATAATATGAGAGTATGAAAATTTAATTCAAAGTTCACCACCTCAGCCCAAGGGAAAGCTAAGATGAATCCAAAGGATATAATAGTGCATGCACTTAGGGTAAACCCTAAACCTAGAAAGATTAACCTAATTTTCTAAAATAAACGATGCAAGATAAAATCATGGAGAAATTCATGTAGGTGTCAGATGTTATACCCAACTTCACATAATTTTTGTGCAATTTAAAAACTTGGTTTGATGCCCCAAACCAATTAAACAAGGCAGTCCAATATTAGGCTAATTAGTATCCTAATCGGCTAAAATACCAACTTACCCAAAAGATCATTAAAGTGCACATAAGTGTATATAGGAAATAATTTATTCAAATATTAGGTTAATTAACATAAATAAATATAATTTTTCTAGAATTTTTCTCCTCTATTTTGGCCCCCTAAAAATTCAAATAAATCCCAAAATACCCTATCTTCATTTAATTTATGAGAACAGACTACAATTGATTTTTGAGTGCAACCAGAGAAAATGGAACCTAGGGATGACTATCTGCCTCCTGTAAAAATTTCACCGTTTTATCTAGTCCACAACTTAAACTATGGATTAACAAATTGTGAGGAAAGAAATAATCAGAAATTTTACTCAAAAATCAATCTCACTCAAGTTCTCACCCACACCTCTCCTTCCTGCCTAGCACACCACGTCATGGACCCACTTGGCAGCCACCTGGACTTGCTCCACTCGAGTATAAGGTGTCCCACCGCTTGGAACATGCGAGAAGGGGAGGAATAGCGGTGACACACGTCGGCTCGGTTTCTACCCACCTAACTCGCCACTGCCAGCACGACCTCCACCATTTGACTAGCTGCTTTGCCACCATGACCAACACCTCTCCCTCATTTCGTTCCATGAAGAAAACGAGAAAACACCTCGGGATTGCTGGGAACGCACCCTTCTTGCCGACGGCCGCAAGTGTTCGATGGAGCTCCTCTTTGATCCGGTAAGAGTCGTCGCAACCTAGCTTCGGAACATGATCTTCTCTCCATACCTAATCCATCCGTGCCGTTGGTTTCCTATGTTGCGATGTGCGAGGTCACCGGAGTATAGCCATCGCTGTCCAGGTGCGTCGCTCGGGTTCGATGGGGTTCCGGCCAAGGTGGGCCAAGGCACGCCGAGGATCTGCGTCGTCCTCTTTGCCTCGACTCCCTTGACGTTTTCCCTCAAGAATCCCATCAAATAGCGCCCAGGAGGGAGATCAGCCTCCGCCTTCCCGACTCGGCCAACCGCCGCCGCGGGTCGTTCCGTCCTCACCGGTGAGCTACGGGCCAATTCCTTGCGCCCACACCATCTTCTAGCAGACTTTAACCTCGTGCATACTTTGGTTTCGGAGTCTCTTGACCGAAACAAGCCGTGCCGCTCAGGGAAGGTTTCCGTCGTCGCGAGCTAACCCCTCTATCGCCACCGCCGGCCGAGCCTCGCCAACTTGCGCACGACCTTAGGTAAGCACCCATGACCCCTATGGACCCTCACGCATGCTTTAGCTTGCACTAATCCAGTTGCAACGCATTACGCATCGACCACCCGAGCCGCGCCGCCACCATTGGTTCGACTATTGCGGCAAGACCCTTGCAGCGGCTTCGCCATGAACCTCCACGTTTTTGCTTTTGGTTGCTCCTCGCGAGACCCGGTAGTTGGCCGATCACGCCACCAGCTGGCCAGGGTGCGCGCTCTGCCTCCCTCGGCCAAGGCCTCACCGACACACGGGCCCCATCATTAGGAGCTTAGGAGTCCATTAGAGAAAGTTTAAATGTTGTGAGGTTCAATTTGTAAATATGCTTAGTATGACATATGGGCCCATGACTTGGTTAGAAATATGTAAAACCTTGAGGACTCTTAATAAAGGTTGTGTTAGCACGTCTTTGGGACCTCGAATTCTCTTACTAAGGACTCCGGGGGCCTTTTCGCAAAACTTCTAGTCTACGACCAGTGGACCCCATGAGAACATAACCTAGAAATATAATAGAAAATAACTAAAAACAATATTTTTCAACAGGAAAAGCAACTGAACTTGTAAAATCCATATAAAATCCAATCTAACTCCTTTTTGGATGAAACAAATTTCTGTGAGCTCATAAAGAGGTAAACTTTAATTTAGAGCTATAAAACTTGGCACTTACCATACAAGTTTAGTCTCAAAAATTTAAATAAGCAAAGTCACACATAGGGACTATACAAACTTGTAAAATCCCTAGAAAATTCAAATTAGCTTCAATTTGAGCAAACCAAAATTCTATAGATTCCTCATCTCACCCTCTCTGACCTGGGAAAATAAAAAGGTATACCTTCCTTCAGTCAAATGTGTGTAAAACTAATGTTGGGAAAATAATATACTTTTGGTAAACCAAACATTAGGGATTTATTTAAAATTCAGTTTACCATCTTTTGAGTGAACTTAAATTCAGTAGAGTCACCAAAACATGTATTTTCAAATTATGAAATAAAAATATGTGCTCACTGTATAGTAAGATCCCTTAAATATTTAAATAAGGAGTAAGCAACCTAAGGCACACCTTCACTTGCACAATTTGTGGAAAATTCATCTTTCACCCTTTTGAAGAGACCTACATTTCTATAAGTCCAAAGTAATAAACTTAATTTAGCAAAAATATAATATGGCAACTCATACATCAAACATGTAGGGAAACTCTGAACAAGAAGACCTAAGTGCAAACCACCCTAAATAAGCTAAATACCATGATTATGTAAATATACATATACATGAATTGAACCCTAACCTAAGTAAAATAGGATAGAACATATTGGACCAGTGGTACCTTAAGATCCATCCCTAGTTACCAAAACATAGTATCCATAGCTCTCTCCAAGTTAATATATAAAGTTTCTAACCCAAGAACACCCGTAGTTCATAGAAGGTATAACAAAACACCTCAAGTCCTAGAATCATTAACTAAAATTAGAATTGGTTAACCAAATAGTTCATTTTACACATCATGAACATGATGGATCAGGTTCTGGACCCAAAATCCCTAGGGTCACACATGTAGAACACTATAGGCCTAGAACACGCTATAAGTTGTAAAATGCCTAAGTAATTTACAATAGCTCTAAAAATCATGGAACCAATCGTGTTAGACTTAGAAAATGTATTCCCTTGCCCTGTGAAGTCAAATTAATAAAAATCAAATTATAGGAACACTGTCCAAACATCACCTAGACCTATCCCTATAAAGTGTCTAAAAATTATAACTCCTAAATAGAGTAAGACAAATTAGAAATTCTTTCACCTAAATTAATTTTAGATCAGTACCTACTCAATGTATAAAAATCATATATTTTAGAGCATTTTTGATTTTCGCCTATTTTTCGGTGTTTAATTGCATGACGTGTATTTGTTTAGATGATTGCACAAACGTTGGAGGAATGGATTATGTTTACACCCAAAGCGGCACTTAGGAAACAAAATAGGAAAGATTGCCAATATTTAGAAATTTGCCGATTTCTTCGGAGAGGCCGTCGAGCCGCCGGTGTATGGCCGTCGAGGCGGGCTTGGGTGGGGCAGAAAACTGGCATATGAATCGGCCAGCAGTCCGAAACCTAGACGATTTCGTTGGTACTCGGGTTTCCTTCTTCTATACGGTATATCTCAGATTTCCAAACATGTTTATCCCGAATTGGACATGGAGAAGGGCTGTGGAGGGAAAGACCGACCTATATAAGGGCCAAGGCCGGTTCAAGTGTAATAGCGAATCATACAACATACAATCAACCTATTTGAATCGTTTCCTTTATTTTCAGCCTTATTTTCTACTTTGCCCTAGTTTAGTCCATCTTTGTCGATTTGCAGTAAATCGTCCGCCGCCGCTACGAGTGCGACAATTCTTTGTAAGTTTGTCTTGGAAACTTTCCGTTTGCTCACGAGACGAGTAGTTATCAATCTATCCATCTAAATCGGTTCCGCTAGCCGATTTGATCTACAAACCCACTTCGTTCTAGTTTTTGTTAGATTGAAGTGGTTGGCGACTCGTACCAAGAACCACCATAAGGCTTTAGGTGATTCGATCGTGTTCGTGCCTTTTGCCAAAAAAGGTGCCAACATGATTTTTGCGACTCCGCGGGAAGACACGATGCCAACTCGGATTCGATGCCGCCATGTCCAAGCAAGCGGCGCAAGACATGGAGCAAGCGGCGCAAGACATGGAGCCATCCAACGTTGTCTACATCTCGTTGGACGACTTGGATGGGGAGGCTCACCAAATAATGGAGGAGCGCATTCGAGCGATCACTCAAGAGGTGCTAGATCAATCTTGCACCAAAATGCGACAAGGCGTTATCATCAAGCCCGGGAGCCCGCTCAAGGTAACTCGCGGCGAGGTAGCGTTGACCACATCTCTATTCCTATTCAAAAACTTGTTGCTAGTACGGTGGATGAGTCATTACGCGCCGTGAACAATAAGGTTGAATCCGCTATGGAGGCTTATTTTAATAGGTTGTTTAAAGCGCACATGAGCGGTAAATCCAGTCTTCCGCGACCGATTCGCCGCCTCGATTGCGGGGGAGTTTGTGAACCACATATTCGATAAAACCGACGGGCGATTGCCCAAGGCCCCGCAGTAGTTACGCGCCTCTATCGGTCTAACCGGTCCTCACTACGTCGGTCCGGCCGGCCCTACGGCCGGTCCGACGGCCATCATATCTCGGTCGGCCGGCCGGCGGTCACGCGGGGCCACAATCTTGCGATCGACCAGCCTGGCCGGTCGGCCAGGTCGCCTTCGTCGGTCGGCCGGCTCCCCTTGTCAGTCGGACGGCCGTCGAGCCCGGCCGTACCCATACTACCGGTCGACCGACGGCTATCTGGCCGTCGGACCGCACCTTACGGCGGTCGGGCCGGGCCATGGCCGTCCGGATCACACCTGGCCGGTCGGACCGGGCCCATGGCCCGATCAGCCGTGCTACTGGTGCTAGTATAGAGATAGATCCTATCACGGGCAACTCTGTTCTATACCACGTTCCCACACACGACTCCACGTAGCTCTTGTCCATGCACCAATTCACCCGTATGTCCCCAATCAATACAATGATCCTAATAGGGGATATCCGCGCGACACGAGAGATGGCCAATATGACAATATTGCGTCGCAACAGCCACCTTTTAGGCCGCCGGTCGTGCTCGACCCGCCTAGGCCTGAAAATATGGAGGAACAAATCTGGAATATTATTAGAGTCATTCGAAATGAGCGGGAATCGTGCTAAGGTTTACCAAAAAGCTGTATCGACTACTTCGATAACATCCCATACTGGTGGTTATAGGGTCCACTGAATTCACCAAATTCAGTGGAGATGATAATAGGACCACATGAGAGCATATCGGCCAATTCTTAGCGCAATGTGGGAAGGCCGGCTTCGACGCTTTTAAATTGCTTATTTTTTATCTTTATCCGTCTTGCTTTTACTTGGTTTACATCTTTACGGCTAACTCTATTCATATTTGGGCTCAATTAGAACAAAAGTTTCATGATTACTTTTATATTGGTGAGGCTGAGCTTAGACTACGTGACTTGACATCGGTTAGGCGAAATATAATGAGTACATTGCTGATTATATTAAAAGATTTAGAGATGCTAGGAACCGGTGTGTTAGCTTGAGCATAACCGAGAGAGAATTAGCTGACCTCGCCTTTAATGGATTGCTTGCCCCCATTAAAGAAAGGTTAGATGGCCAACAATTTCGGATGTTAGCCAAGTGATACGAAGGCTCTAGCTCGGAAAGCCGAGTCGAGATGCTAAAAAGTTTGTTAGGTGCGATAAGAAACCTCATGTTAGCATGATCGACGTCCTACTAGTGATTCGAGTCGATGAAGGCGATCATGATATGTATGTCGTGAGTGGTCTTGGACAAACAAGAACAAACCCTTTGTTTGTTCTAGCTTGGCCGACTCCTCGCAAGGATCGGGCGAGATAAAATACGATTTTGATGTGGCCAAATGTGATAGGATTTTTACTATCTTCGCAGGAAAAATAGATCAAATTACCTAAAGGCCACATCATACCCTCTTTAGAAAAATTGAAACGCCGTTCTTCTGTAAATGGCATGATTCTTATTCGCATTCTACTAACGAGTGTAATGTTTTTCGTCGGCAGGTTCAATCGGCCATAGATGAAGGACGATTGAAATTCACGAGGCCCGAAGATGAAGCTTGACCGATCCTTTCGGTGAATACCATCGATCTTGATGGCAAGAAGGTGTTGATTTGGCCGGAGCAAGCCGAATCGGCTATGGGGAAGGAAGTTGTCATTAGGGAGCCTAGGCCCAAGATGCTTGTGCCAAAGAGCCCAGAGGTTGGGACATGGAAGAGAACAAGGCCAAGACATCTACATCAAGGAGGCCCCACAGCCCAAGGTGACCTTCGACATGCTCCTTGACAAGTATAAGAAGAAGAGTGCCGAGAAGGAGTGTGCCAAAGGAAAGAGACCAAGATCGCCCCCTAAGGTGCGATTTGGTCCCTCTTCGAAGGTTTTGGAGCCACCGTTTCCCCATTGCCCTCAAGTCATGCCATGGGGACCGTGCCGATGCCGCCTCCAGGTTATCCGTTCCTTACTTTATGCCTTGGGGGCACCCCGCCTATGTACAACATGCCTCCAATGCGGGATCACCAAGGATGGAGGGAGGAGAGGAGATCGCCGCGAGGGCATGCGTCTACGCTAGTGGAAGCGGTTCACCACAAAGGACCGGTTTGGGCGAGAAAAGGGCACACAAGCGCCAAGCACAGAAGAGGGACTTCGGAGGCGATTACTATCACGATAGGATCGTATGATGTGCCGGTACCATCGGCAAGGGGGCTAGGTTGATTTTGGCTCCCGAACAAAGCCACGAAGGATGCCGTGCGGGAAACAGTCAGACAAGCACGTCTTGCGGTCGGCCGCAGTTACGTAGCGGTCGGACCGCGCCACAGCTTGTCTGGCCGGCAGTCTTTGTTGGCGGATCGGCCGTGCCGCTGGCGGTCGATACTCGTTCGGTCTAACCGGGCCTAGTTGCCGATCGGCCAAGATACAACACCGATCGGCCGGTCACGGGGCGGTCGGACCGACGTCTTTGTGAGAGGGTACTAAGGTAATCCTCTTTGGTCAAAGGCAACGGGGACATTATTTGCCTCTGGAATAGAGCCGAATCCTAGGTGGATGCACGAGGATTTGTGGCTACCCGAGAAGAGAATGTTGCGGCGTCTTCGTGCTTGAGTTGAAGGAGAAGGAAGCCGGAGAGGAGAGACATGGAGTTTGATGAGTTGCGACCACCGCTGCGAAGGAGTGGAAGCGTAAGTCATCAACTAGTGAAAGCCGGTAGTTGTTCAAAGGATGAACAACCGGCTGTGGAGGCATCGTCCGGCGAGAACATGGAGATCAATTGCATGTTGCCCATGGAGTTTTGCGCTATGGACGAGGCCGAGGTTGCTCAAATGTCACTAGGTCCGAAGGATGCGGTCTTCGAGAAGCCCAACAAGTCCAACCGTCACATGAAGCCTCTCTATTAGAAGGGCCACATTGATGGGAAGCCGGTCTCGAGGATGCTAGTGGATGAAGCGCGTGAACTGATGCCTTACTCTCTCTTTAAGAAGGTTGGTCGCGGAGCGGAGCTGAGGAAGACCAATATGCTTCTCAATGGCTTCAACGACGAATCAACGGAGCGAAGGGGATCTTGTCCGTGGAGCTTACATGGGGAACAAGGCGTTGCTTACCGCCTTCTTCATCGTCGATGTACAAGGTAACTATAGTGTCATCTCGGGCGGTGTTGGATTCATGCCAGTGCTTTGCGTCCCATCTACTGCATGGTTGCCTAGTACAATGGGATGGTGATGAGGTTGAGGTAGTTCGGCGGATACATCGGTGAGGTTGCCATGGCCGATGTGTGGGATGGAAACATGGAGACATGCGGTGCTTATCGGGGCTAGATCTTTCTAGTTTTGATTTTATTAGTGTTTTCAAAGAAGGCTTTGTACCCATTTGTAAAGTAGGCTAGTTTAGCATGGCTTGGTGACATTACTTTGTATGATGAATAAAACAGCCAATTTGGAATGGTTATAAAAAGAGTAGAAGAATATCGGTCAACAAAGAACAATATTGGATAGAGGATTTTGACGAGGTAAGCTCGGTCAAGGGTTCACATCGGCCAACCCATTAGAGGAAATAGACATAGGAGATGGGAGCGTACCAAGACCGACGTTCATAAATAAAAACATGAGAGCCGATCATAGAGTTAAGATGATCGGGTTGCTTCGAGAATATAGTGATTGCTTTGCATGGGAGTACAATGAAATGCGGACTTAGCCGTGATCTTGTTGAGCATCGGCTTCCAATAAAATTAGGATTTAGGCCTTATAAACAACCTCCTCGCAGGGTTTAATCCACTCATATATGATCGTGTCAAAGAAGAGATAAACCGATTATTGAAAGCGGGGTTTATTAGGCCATGCCGGTATGCGGAATGGGTGTCTAACATAGTAGGTAGAGAAGAAGGGAGTGGCAAAATTAGGGTTTGCATAGATTTTAGAGACTTAAACAAAGCCACTCCTAAAGATGAGTATCCTATGCCTATAGCCGACATGCTAATAAATGATGCCTCAGGTCATAGAGTGATTAGCTTTTAGATGGCAATGCCGGCTACAACCAAATCTTCATGGCGGAGGAGGTATAAGACAGCCTTTAGATGTCCGGGATTTGTCGGGCTATTTGAGTGGGTAGTTATGACATTCGGGTTAAAAATATCGGCGCGACATATCAAAGGGCGATGAACCTAATTTTCCATGATTTGTTAGGTTTTATCCTAGAAATTTACATTGATGATATTGTAGTCAAATCGGATGATATGGATGGACATATGGCCGATTTGAGGTTAGCTTTGAGAGGATGCGTCGGTATGGTTTGAAGATGAACCCACTCAAATGTGCTTTGGTGTGTCGGCGGGAAAATTCTTAGGATTCATGGTGCATGAGAGATTGAGATTGATCCTAAGAAAGTTGAGAAGATTCAAGACTTCAAAGCGCCGACATGCAAGAGGGAAGTTCGAGGTTGCTAGGTAAAGTGAATTATTTGAGAAGATTTATATCTAACCTAAGCGTAAAAAATCGATGCTTTTGTGCCTATTTTACGCTTGAAGAAAGAAGCCGATTTTACTTGGGCGGCACAGGAGGCATTTGAAGGTTTGAAGAAATATTTATCTACTCCGCCCGTGGTGCGAGCTCCTAAAGCCGAATTCTGTTTGGCTGTATATTGCTACGAAGACAAAGTTATTGGAGCCGTTTTGACGCAAGAAGAAGATGGCAAGGAATACATAATTACATATTTAAGTCGTCATCTTGGATGCCGAAACAAGGTATGTATTTGTAGAAAGGCTTTGTCTTTGCTTGTACTACGCTTGTACCAAGTTATGTCATTACTTGTTATCTAGTACATGCATAGTTGCTTGTCAGACCGATGTCATTAAGCACATGTTGCAAAGGCCAATTCTAAGTGGTAGAATTGACAAATGGGCGTATACATTAATTGAATATGATTTGGCTTATGAGTCATTAAAATCTATGAAGGGCAGTTGTAGTGGACTTTATAGTAGATCATCATGTAGACGTTAATTGTGGAGAGAAAGTCCGTTTAGTTAGTGTTACACCTTGGAAAGTTTATTTCGATGGCTCTTCGTGTAAGGAGGGTAAGGGCATTGGTGTAGTTTTAATTTTGCCCAATGGTCAATGCTTTGAAGCATCGGTTCGTTTGGAGTATTATTGTACAAATGATCGAGCCGAATACAATGTTTTGTTATTCGGTTTACAAGTAATGGAGATCGTTGGAGCTACACATGTAGAAGCGTTCGGTGATTCAGAATTGGTGGTACAACAAGTTGCGGGATCTACAAATGCTTCGACGTATCATTGTACGGTATTTAGATCAATGCTTAGATATTATCGCAGTTTCGATGAATTTACTATTAAGCATATTGCTAGGAATGAAAATTCTAGGGCAAATGACTTAGCTCAACTAGCATTTGGTTATAGCATCAAAGAGGTTTATTTTTCGTATTAGATCAACCGGTGCTTGATTATAATTTTTGGGTGAAATTGGCAAAGAGAGGAATAGTGGGCGGTTTGGCCAGGAGCCTTTGTCGCCGTCGGCCGTGGATGGCGTCAGTGGCCAGGCGTTACGTGGCAGTCTGACCGCGAGGTGGTTGCAGTCTAACCTGAGTTGCTTGGCAGTCAGGACCGACTTCATAGAAGGTCTTGGGGGGCACAATCTTCTTAATACGGGGCCGAATTAAGTGGGGTTCGGACATGTGTGCCACAGAGGCTTGATAAATGATTGGCGAATTCCTTTGATTAGCTATTTGAAGGATCTAGTCTTAGGGTTGA